>JAADVQ010000243.1:0-19483 GCA_023335835.1 Elongisporangium senticosum
CTTGTCCGTCTGCGCGATGTGCAGCAGACACGACACGAGGTAGGCCAGGAAGTGAATCTGCATGGTGGACGCTGCACTGGACAGCTGCATGGACGAGGGCTTGCACTCGAAGAGCGAGCGGAGGCAGCCCAGAACGGACACACGCAACTCTTCCGGCTGGTCCGCGAGCTTTAAGGTCGGGAGGCTCCCCGGCTCGGCGTCGGAGGAGACAGCAGGCAGGTACAGCACGCAGCTAACAACGTTCCAGAGTTTGAGAAGTTAATCGCTTGCACGGCAGCAAACGAATCGTCCTACCTCTGCACGTAGCCCAGCAGCGCGTGTTCGCTGGCGTAGATCGCAGTCCCGCTTCCTCTCTCCAGGATCCGCAAGAACACCGCAAACGCGGCCTCCTGCACGCGGAAGCCGCTGGTCGTGATCGCACCCGAGAGCAGCTTCTGCAGCGTCACGAGCACGACGCCATCCACCGCCGAGGATGCGCGTCGAGAGGCCTCCATGGCGGCTGTGTTGGCTTGGGTTGCGTCTCTGGACAGCGCCTCGTCGCTGGCGTAGCACCGCAGCAGGTCCTTCAGAAGCAGCTCCATCTGAGGCCCATTGGATGCGGCCTCAGGCTGCTGCAGGAAGCGCGAGAGCTGGCCACAGGCTTCGAGCGCCGCCGTGATGGAGCTCATGGCTTCTGGTGCTTGTCAAATGGACCAATGTTGCCACATCAACCATCTCTTATTGGCCAAAATATCACATAAAATCCCGTTGATTGGTTGAAAATAAGCCAAGAGCCCAGAAAGTGCATCATTATCCCCCTTCGGATCGAAATCATGAGCCCGCGCGAGCGGCATGCGGCGCTGGTGGCGCAGCTGCGGGCCGTGGAGCAGCAGCAGCGAGCATTGCAGAGCGAGACCCTGGCTTTCCTCCAGGACACCGCGGCCCCAGAGAAGACGGGCGTGCAGCAAGCGCTGCGGGAGCTGCTGCTGACCACGCCGGACGTCACTGTGCTCTGCGCGCAGACCAGCGCCGTGGTCGAGCGCATCGCGAACGCGAACGACGTGGCCGAGAAGATGACGCGCGAGGTTCGGCGCATCGACATCATTCAGTCGCGCATGAGCCAGTGCCTGACCCAGTCCAGCCAGCTGCTGAGTCTGCGCAACGCGCTCGTGGGCAGCCGCCGGGCCATGCAGCAGCAGAACTACCCCGAGGCCGCGCGGTTCCTCAAGCAGCTCAAGGAGATCGAGGCGCTCATGGCGCTGGACGTGGCGGACAAGCTGCGCATGGACACGATCGAGAACGACCTCAAGGGCATTATCGAGGCCGCGTTCGAGGACGGGCTGCGCGAGGGCGACAAGCACAAGATCCAGGCCTACGCGCCGCTGTTCCGCGTCGTGGGCCGCGACTACGAGGAGCGCGGTTTCGAGCAGCTCTGCTCGCGCGTGATCGCGTCGCTGGACGACCAGCTGGAGCCGCTGATGCATGGCTCCTTCAGTACCAAGGAGCTGCTGGAGCACCTCACGATCGTGTTCAACCAGATCGCGGCCGTCGCGCAGGAGTACGACCAGCTCATGAAGAGCTGCTTCCAGCGCGTCTCGGGCACGAACCGCCTGGTCGCCTCGATCTACGCGATCGGAGAGAAAGCGTCCGTCAAGGTGCTCGACGCGTACATGGCACAGCGCAAGTTCCACGACCGCATGACCAGCTCCAAGGAGGCCAGGGAGCCTGCGATGATCGCAGGCAACACGGCGAGAACGCCGCCAAGCTCTCGCCCTTCGAGTGCAGCGCCGACTGAAGATGTTATCGCTGTGCTGAATGAGCAGCTGAATGAGATCGCACTCGTGATTCAGCACACGCAGACCTACGAGCGCTTCATGCGGTCGCGCGTGCTAGTGCCAGAGGAAAGCGATGACGATGGTCCAAGCGATGATCCAGTGGATGTGCTGCCTCCCAGCCACGAGAGCGAGTTGGGCAAGACCGTGCAGGAGCTCGCGGGCTTCTACTGCTACTTTGAGAACGAGTTGCTCAGCAAAGCGGCGCGCAAGGCGTTCCAGTGGGAAGAGATCCGCTTCTCCAGCTCGTCCTCGGCCAACGACAGCGAAGTGCTGTGCTTCCCCATCTCCTCGGCAGTGGACGAGATCTTTTACGTGGCTCGCAACTCTGGGCTTCGCGCGCTGGCCACCGGCCACGTGGATTGCGCTGCAGGCGTGCTCAACATGATCAATACTGTGCTGCGAGACGACCTGGGCGACACCATGCGCAGTCGCATCCGGCAGATGACGTCGTACGTCAAGTTCGACTCGGACGCGAGTGCTCTTGGAGGCCCAAGCCAGCTGCGCGACCAGATGCAGCAGCAACTCGCAAAGCTGAGCAAGACCATGGGCCCCACAATGCAAACGGCGATCGTGACGCCGCCTGGCAGCGAGATGCGCAAGGAGTGTGGGCCGGACGTCGTCATGAACAGTCTCGAGGCCACGACCGAGTACATCGCGCAGATCAAGAGCCAATTCGAGAGCGAGCTGCCGGACGCCTTCCCTGAGGTGCCTCCACATATCGTCACGTGTCTGAATGGGCTGGAGGACTCCTCGACGGAGCTCGGGCAGCTGCTGACGGCTGCTCGCAAGAAGCTGTGTAAGATCCTCGAGCCCAAGATCACGGGCTACCTGGGGCCTCTGCTCATGCCCACGTCCAAGCGTGCGGTGCAGTACGAGCTCACGGACCAAATGTTCACGGCTAATGAAGCCAACGACCCGTTCGCCAAGCTCTTCGTGGCCTGCATGGGCGAGTTGCTCGGTGCGTTCAAGCGCACGCTCTCGGGTCGCAACTACGAGCAGCTGACCGAGATCACGGCACGGTGCTCGGCCGAACTGCTGGAGAAGTGGTTCCACTCGCGCCACGTGCGCTTCAATCAGCTGGGCGCGCTGCAGTTCGACAAGGACCTGCGCGCGATCTCGGCGTTCTTCGGCGAGGCCTGCGACTGCCACGCGGTGTTCGCGCCGCTGATGCAGATCGCCACGGTGCTCAACGTGGACGAGCCCGAGGATGTGCTGGAGGTCTTCGGCCGCAGATCACGCGGCGCTGAGTGGAAGCTCTCGGCCGCGCGCGTCAAGGAGATCCTCTCCCGGCGCGTCGAGTTCGCCGATGCGGCCATCAACAAGTTGAACTTGGGCTGACGCGCGAAACGGTGCGGATGCAGTAATTAATAACATGCGTAAACGTGATCAAACACGACAAAGCGTTACGCTCCCTGTCGAATTAGTTCCCTGGCGAATATGAAAAACCCAACGACGATTAAAATAGATAGACCCTTTCAAAAGCGATTTCCACCCGTTTCACAAACCAGGATAACGGATCAGATTCGCAAGGGTGATCCTGTCGCAGAAAACGCCCCGCCGTCGTCGTTCTGCCCCCTTTGGGAGCTCCATTCAAGATCGAGCGGCCTCCGACTGCCATGCGAACTCCCTTCGCGCTCTTCTCGCTGCTGCTCTGCGGCCTCACGGCGGTCACTGCGGCCGACAGGTACGAAGGCTTGGCTGTCTGCTGGATTTCTATCAGACCTGCTCACGTCCGACGTCCTTGCGATGCTGTGCTTGTAGCAGTGAACTGCGCCGCTTGGTGACGCTCTCGCGCCATGGCAGTCGCGCGCCCAACGATGTGATCCACCGCATTTGCCCCACGAACGAGGGCAACATGGCCAAATACAACGTGCCGCTGGAGCAGCTCACGGAGTTCGGCATGTACCAACTGCTGGCGGCCGGCGAGGAGGTGCGCAGGGTGTACGTGGAGCAGGAGCAGTTCCTGGCGCCCACACTCAACGGCGTGAACCACACGCATCTGGAGACCTACTTCCGTGCCGACGCTGCCACGCGCTGCGCGCAGAGTGCCGCCACGCTCGGCTACGGTTTGTACCCGGACGGCACCGGCCCGAGCGCGTTCCCGCACCAGCCGGTGCCCGTGACCATGCAGCTGCTACCCAACGAGCACGACTTCGCGGCGCCCAAGGGCCCCTGCAAGGCCACGCTCAAGGCAGATCTCGCTGTCTACAGCCAGACGCGCGGCCTGGAGCTCGTGAACCAGTACAAGGACGTGCTGGACCAGGTGAGCAACATCTGTGGCGTGGACCTGGCGTCGGTGCCCACGATGCCCGGAGGCGAGGAGTTGCTGCTGGCGATCAAGGATATCGCCGACATGTTCATCTTTGACCGCGACCAGGGCCTGGAGCCCGTGGCCGGCCTCACGCCCGAGGTCAGCGCCCACTTGGAGCAGTTGGCCTTCACGAACCTCATGGAGCGCTACTACTCGACCGATCGCGAGATCACGTACTGGACCGGCGGCTTTGCGAATCTGCTGCTGGGCAATCTCAACTCGGCCGCGAACCCGGAGTCTCCCTCGGTAGAGCAGTACCGATACTACTCGTACCACGGCCATCGCGAGCTACTGCATGGCCTGGGCAAGATGCTCGGCTGGGACTTCCACTTCGAAGGGCTGCCCGAGGCCATGAACACCACGGCGCTGCAGCCTGGTGCGACCATGTTCTTCGAGCTGCGCGCCACCATGACGGAGGCCGGCGAGGACTACTTCGTGCGCACGTTCATCTGGTCGCCCAAGACCGAGCGCGAGCAGATCAAGCTGGACAAGTGCTCGACCACGGACTGTTCTCTGGCGGAGTTCAACGCGATCATCTCGAGCCACGTCACCAAAACTGGCACGTGGGAGGAAATCTGCAACTACGAGCCCACAAGCGCGACGTTCGCGCAGGCGGCCGACCAGCACCAAGACTCGTCGGACGCGGCCTCGCTCATTGTGCTCGGTGCCGTGCTGGGCGCGTGTCTGGTGTTCGCGATCCACAAGGCCGTGGTGGCCATGCGCACTGTGAACCGTGAAGGCTACATCGCCATCTAGAGAGAGTAGACAAACCGCTCGCTTTTGCTGCATCATCCCTTTTAAAATGCATTAGCCGCATCATGACGCCTTCTTTACGTGTTTATTCGAGGCGGAGCTCCGTGAGCTTGGCCACCAGCTCGTCCAGTTTGCCCAGCGCCTTGGCCTTGCCCTGGAACACGCCGTTCTTGCCACCGCCGCCCTTGCCGTCGATCACCTGGGCGACCTGCTTGCCGTGCTGCGTGACGAAGGCCGGCGGCCCAGCGAGCAGGAAGAGCCCCTCGCCTCGCACATCGCCGCACGCGAGAACGAACACGACCGAGTCCTTCGCGTCGCCCAGATTCGCCAGCAGCGCTTGCAGGAACGCGAGATCGCCGTCCGGTCGGTGGTAGTGCACGACGCTTACCGGCGAGTCCGAGCCCAGCTTGCTCTGGGCCAGCAGATCCTTGGCGATGGAGGCCGCCAGCTCCTTCTGCAGGTTCTTGATGTCCTTCAGAGCCGACTTCTGGAAGTCCAGAAGCTTCTCGACGCGCGACGCATGTTCGTCAGGCCCACAGCTCACCAGTTTGGTTAACGCTTGCTCTCGCTGAAACCTGCGACGACAACAGGCCAAATGGATCAGCCATGGAGAACCATACTACAGCACAATGAGGCTTGCGTACATGCGCGAGAACTCCCGGTTCACCCGCTGGCCGGCGACAAACCACACGCGCGTGGCTCCGCGAGCGCTTTCAATGTTGAGAAGGCGCAGCGACTGCAGCCAAGACACAGCACACGTGAGCTTCCTCAGTCACCAGTGCACTACCATGGCTTCTGTACCTGCAGCTGCGTGAGGTTCTGCACGTGCGTTCCGCAGCACGGGTTCCAGTCAATGCCTTCGATGCTCATGATGCGCATGACGTCCGGCTTCTCGTCCTTGCCGTCGAACTTGGCCGCGATCTTCTCGTACTCGGGCGATCCCGGCGTGGCGTACTGCGGCAGCATGGGCGTTCCCTTGAGGATTGCCGCATTGACCTCGTGCTCAATCGCCAGCAGCTTGTCCATCGGAATCAGCTTGCGTTCGGAGCTGCTGCTGTCCATGGGCACCAGCTCGACGTTGCAGCGCTCCTCGCCAAGCGACCAGGTCGTGGTCTCATAGCCGTGCTTCTCAGCGATGGCGCTGAACAAGTGCTGGGCCGAGTGCTGCTGCATGTGGTCGAAGCGGCGGTCCCAGTCCACGCTGGCCACGACCTCCTGGCCTTCCTGGAACGGCGCCGATCCATCGGCGGTCGGCGGGATGCGGTGGATGCAGCGGCCGTCCTTCACGTACACGCGCTCCACGGGCACGCCGCTCACGACGCCAGTGTCCCATGGCTGGCCACCGCCTTCCGGAAACAGCACTGCGTGTTTTCATGTACCCAGGCAGCAAAGATCAGCCACAACAGCATCCATGCTCCCATCCCATGCGCACTTAGTACCTGTATCCAGCAGCTCGAGCTCATAGAAAGTCTGCGGCGGCTGCTTCTTGCCGCCGGGCACCGTCACGGGCGCGCAGGCCAGCACTTGGGTCTGGAGGCTCTGCAGGAACGAGTCCTTCTGGCACGCCAGCGCGCCCGGAGTCGCACGCGCCGCCATACGCACGGCCGCAGCTGCCATCTCAATGGGTCCTGCAAGGAGTAATCGCACTTAGTGAGATTTGCGCATCCATGCGAACTTAGCGATGCATGCATGCATTCATACGCGTCGATGTGCGTTACCCAGCCGCAATTGAATCTCGTAGTGCGAACTTAACGGGAACGTGTTTTTACCCCTTGGGGCTCGTCTTTTGGTGCTTGGGGCCGGCCACAATCCGTTTCTACCACAAACCCCACAGGACAGGAAGAGATCAGCAGCATGAGCGAGACCGGGGCCGAGTACCAGGCCAAGCACAAGGACGCGCCGTTCTTCGCCAAGCACCCCAAGGGCTTCGGCGACATGACGCTGCTGGAGGAGGTGGTCATCCAGAAGACCTACGTGCTGCCCGTGCCCAATATCAACGACTGGCTTCCCGAGCTGCACTCGCAGGCCACCAACATCCGCAAGATCGACACGCAGGCCGAGGACGACGTGGAGCGCAAGAGCACGTACAACAAGATCATGGGCCAGACCGACGTGATCCTGGGCGACATCCGCCGCAACGCCAACCAGGAGGCCGTCTCGCGCGCCTACGTGCGCGCCGGTCCGCGCTCGTCGCTGTACTTTGACCCATTGAAGGTCAAGGCGGCCATCGTGACCTGCGGCGGCCTGTGCCCGGGCCTGAACAACGTCATCCGCGACATCACGCTGAGTCTGTGGAACCTCTACGGCGTGCGCGACATCTACGGCATCCAGATGGGCTTCGAGGGCTTCTACAACTGGAGCTCGCGCGACGAGAAGCACGCGCCCATCATGCTCACGCCGCAGGTCGTGGAGACCATCCATCACTCGGGTGGCACCATCCTGGGCGCCAACCGCGGCGGCTTCGAACAGGACAAGATCATCGACTTCATGATCAAGGAGGGCATCAACCAGCTGTTCGTGATCGGAGGCGACGGCACGCACCGCGCCGCCAACAAGATCTCGGACGAGTGCCGTCGCCGCAAGCTGCCGATCGCCGTGGCCGGTGTGCCCAAGACTATCGATAACGACGTGGATCTGCTGGATCGCAGCTTCGGCTTCAACACGGCCGTGGAGGAGGCCCAGCGCGCCATCCGCTCGGCCAAGACCGAGGCCAAGTGTGTGCCCAACGGCATCGGTGTCGTCAAGCTCATGGGTCGCAGTGCCGGCTTCATCGCTGCGCACGCCACGCTCTCCAGTGGCGATGTGAACCTCTGCCTGGTGCCCGAAGTGCCGATCGAGCTGGACGGCCCGCGCGGCTGCCTGAGCCACCTGGAGCACGTCGTTGAGGAGCGCGGCCACGGTGTCGTGGTCGTGGCCGAGGGCGCTGGTGAAGAGCTGCTCGGCACGTCTGCTATCACGGACGCCGGCGGCAACAAGAAGCTGCCGCCCATCGGCGAGTTCATGAAGCAGCAGATCCAGGCGCATTTCAAGAAGGTGGGCAAGGTCTGCACGGTCAAGTACATCGATCCGTCGTACATGATCCGCAGTGTGCCGGCCAACGCGGCCGACAGTCTCTACTGCATGATGCTCGCGCAGAACGCCGTGCATGGCGCCATGGCCGGCTACACGGGCTTCACGGTCGGCCTGAGCGCCAACCGCGTCGTGTACTTCCCGATCACGGCCGTGACGCAGAACTCGCCGCGCTGCATGGACCCGTTCGGCCGAACGTGGGAGCGCGTGCTGTGTCTGACGCGTCAGCCCAACACGGCGGCCGACAGCACCAAGGAGGCCAAGGGCGCCATTTCCTCGGACTAAACACTCACATCATGCAAGGCTCCGCAAGAGCCAGCCCTCGCCCCGCCCGTCCTATTGGCGTTTGATATAAGCCCGAGAGCGAGCGCTGCTCTGTCGCACTACTACGTTAGCTACCATACCAACCCAAATGCAATCAATCCCCGTTTTCATGCAGCTGAATGCATTTGCGTTTCTGATAGAAATGCGATGGGAAAGACGCAGAGAAGAGATTGGGGATGGAGCAGGATGTGCATTGCTCCATACTTGCAAGCGTCCATCAAGCGCCGCTGCAAAGCAACGCGGTCCATCGGTCCGAGCCAAGGACGCATGGTTGTCATTCGCTTCGACCTTGGCCGGTGCATAGCAATGGCAGGATATGAAGATTTCTGTTTACTTCGCATGTCCCACACAAAAAATCCCATACGATTGGCTGGTCCAAACTGTAAATATGCTTCCTATTGGCTCATAAACATCTATCTACACAGTGATTGGTGCATAATGTTAAACATATTTCACCAAGATGGTGAAATCCACCAAAATCCATTTGATTGGTCAGCTTGACTCGATAGGTACCCTCTGATTGGTCATAAACAAGCCAACCGGTTCCAGACCACATTGCGGCGCCCTGTGGCTCACAATCATATTCTGGTAATCAGCCTGTTTGGATGAAGGGCCCAATACCTACCTGTAAATTCAACCTGGCCACGCTTTTGCACCGTGTTCTGGCAATTTCGCAGCTGCAAGCTGCTGCAACGAGCAGCTCACTTTGGAACCCGCGCCATCCAGCCCAAGAGAAGCCGCCGCCATGTTCAGCCGCCCACTCGCCAAGGCGCTCGCGTCCGCCCGCTCCAGCAGCCACCAGCGCCACTTCGCCGTGCTCTCGCGCGAGTCCATCAACCCCTGCGTGCTGCGGGCCGAGTACGCCGTGCGTGGCGCGCTCGTGCTGCGCGCCGAGAAGTACCAGCGCCGCCTGGCGCGCGGCGAGAAGCTGCCGTTCGAGTACATCATCCCGTGCAACATCGGCAACCCGCTCGTGCTCAAGCAGGAGCCGCTCGAGTTCCACCGCCAGGTGCTGGCGCTGGTCAACGTGCCCGGCCTCGTGGACGCGCCGGAAGCCCAGAAGCTCTTCCAGCCGGACGCCATCGCGCGTGCGCGCGTGTACCTGGACCGCATCCCCGGCGGACCGGGCGCCTACGGCAACAGCAAGGGCTCGGACGTCGTGCGTGAAGAGGTCGCGGCCTTCCTGGAGCGCCGCGACGGCTACCCGGCCGACCCGGAGGACATTTTCATCACGGACGGCGCCAGTCCGGCCGTGCAGAGCGTGCTCAAGATGCTCATCCGCGGCCCGAACGACGCCATCATGACGCCCATCCCGCAGTATCCGTTGTACTCGGCTGCTATCGCCATCAACGGCGGCACGCTCACGGGCTACTACCTGGACGAGGCCCACGCCTGGGGCATGCACATCGAGGAGCTCACGCGCGCTATCACGGATGCGCGCAGCCAGGGCAAGAACGTGCGCGCGATCGCCGTGATCAACCCGGGCAATCCCACGAGCCAGTGCCTGTCGCGCGAGAACATCGAGCAGATCATCAAGTTCGCGCGCGACGAGAACGTGCTGATCATGGCCGACGAAGTGTATCAGGAGAACGTGTACGCCGAGGGCAAGGAGTTTGTGTCCTTCCGCAAGGTGCTCAAGGACCTCGGCGACAACTACAGCTCGGTCGAGCTCATCTCGTTCCACTCGACGTCCAAGGGCTTCACGGGTGAGTGCGGCCGCCGCGGCGGCTACATGGAGCTGGTCAACATCGACCCCGAGGTCAAGGACCAGTTCTACAAGCTCGTGTCAGTGAACCTGTGCTCCAACATTGAAGGCCAGCTCATGGTGGGAATGATGACCAACCCGCCCAAGGAAGGCGACGCCTCCTACGCTCGCTACGCCGAGCAGCGCGACAACACGCTGGGCGCGCTCAAGCGCCGTGCCGTGAAGCTGGTGAAGGCCTACAACGACCTGGAAGGCGTGACCTGCAATGAAACCGAAGGCTCCATGTACACGTTCGCCAAGCTCACGCTCCCGCCAAAGGCCATCGAGGCCGCCAAGGCTGCCGGTGTCGCCCCCGACGCTTTCTACTGCATGGAACTGCTGGATCACACGGGCATTGTCAACGTGCCAGGCTCTGGCTTCGAGCAGGAAGACGGCACGTGGCACTTCCGCTCTACCATTCTGCCACCTGAGGATCACGTGGACGAGGTGATCGAGAAGACCTCCAAGTTTCACGCCGAGTTCATGGACCGATACCGTTAAGCATTTAATCAGGAATTAGCTTTGTTATTGGGATCTCTTGCTCTGTGTGCGTGCTTTGGGCCTCCCCACGTCGCTCGCTTCAATTGTTTCGGGAACGAGGGGAAAGCCATGCCGCACGTTAAGCTTAAATATCTAGGCACGTTGTAGTACTGCTCTGGAATTCTTCCTCCGCTTTTAACGCTTCGCTGTTGAAGGCACCGTGGCCTTGGGTTTCATGGCTGCGCCTGCGCTGGTGCTCTCTCGCATGCCCACAGACGAAGAACCTATGCCCATACCCATACTACTGCCGAGCCCTGTGTTGCCTACGCTGCTACTTGTCATGGCGACGACTGCATTGCCAGGCTTGGTATTGGTCGACGGACTGTTCTCGCGCTTGGCCGGAGCGGACGGCCGGATGATCGGGATCTTGGTGACCACCCCGACGTCCTTGGGCAGTCCCGTGCTGCTTCGCATGGAGCTGCCGACCGTCTTGGTGCTCGCCGCGACATTCTTGCCCGAGGAGCCCATGACTTTGATCGCCTGGGGCATCTTGACACTCGCGTTACTACCACCGGGCCTCGCAGTGGTGCAATTGGGCAGCGTTGTGAGTGTTGCGGGGGGTTTGGTCGGTGTTTTCGGTGCGATCTTAGCCCGGGTAGGATCCGCTTTGCTGCCTCCCATTGACAGCGAGCTGCTGCCGACCATACCACTGCTACTGCCACTCATACCGCCGTTGGTATTGGAGCCACCAGCACGCCCCGGTGCATCTTTGCCCTGTGTTCTCGCTAATTTGTTGGCCAGATCGAACGACTTGACGCGAGCTCGGCGCACAACTTGACCGTCTTTGCCGACCACTAATGTGTATTCCAGCATGCTTGACCATTTGGAATCTGCCGACGAGTCTTCATGATCCGACATGAGTGCCAGTTGTTCTTCTTCAGCAGTCTTGCGCTTATCTTCCAGTTCATCGTGTGGTCTCCGTACGGACTGCAAATCACCTTCGCCTCCACTCTCCATGAGCTGCCTCGCCTCGGTCATGGCGTTCGCCACATCTCGATCGCTGTCAACTGCGGCGGCAGTGTCGTCAACAAACTGGCGAATCCGGTCGAGCATCTTTTCATCGCTCAGTTGCAGCAGCACGTGTTTCCATTGAGGAATAAGCGAGATTGCTTTGAGCCGCACGTTGGGCACCGGGTCCTCCAGTAAATCAATCGCCAGGTCAAGAAAATTGAGCCGGCAGTACTGACGCGAGTTGACGCCGAGCGCAAACACGCAGGCGTCTAAGTACAACATCCGACGCCAATAGCTGCGTGAGTGGCCGTACTCGGAGCGCAATTTACTCAGCAGCGAGTACCGGTGGCTCGCGATATCATTGCGGCGTATGCACTTGATAAGAGTCTGAACAGCCAGCACTTGAACCGGCCGCGCACCGTCTTCAATAAAGTCGAAGAGAATAGGGATGACCATTTCATACATCTGAAGTGACGAGCACCAGGCTGGGAACTGATCGAGAGTTTCAATAAACACGAGCTGTTCTCGATTTCGGGCAGCTGGTAGCACGCTGTGATACTGGATCATGGCCTTGAGCACAGCATCAAAAACGACGACCTGGCACGCAGCAGCAGGAGCAATTTTAGATTTGGCACATCACTAGCTCGATAGAGACTCGGATCTCTCACCTTTTGGTCTTCGTCAGAACTACTAAAGAGAGTCTCCATGACGGGTGGAGTCCTTGCAATTGCCATGCCCTGAACAACCGGGGATTCATCGGTCAGGAGCCGTAGTAACTGTGGCTTGAGATAGCAGGAGGCTCGCTGTTGCCCCAACAGTAGCGCAACTTCATGGATCCCAGCGGCGACATGGACTCGAACCTGACAAGGAATTCCAATTAACACCCTGTTCGTCATCATATCATAAGTGTTTTAATACAAACAAACCTTTTCAATCGGGTCGTGACAAAACTTGGCGAGCAGATCGTCCATGAGCATAGGCACAAATTGGTGCCCAAAGGCCTTGACAATCGCAGGAAAGTTGTACGCGCAGAATTGCCTCACTTCGATATCGTTATTTGTGCATAGCTTGGCATAGCATTGCAAAAACAAAGAGTTCGAATCGTTATTGAGGTGGCCGAGCGAGAACAACTTGGTAACGAGGTTGCCGTATTGCTCTGCAAGAGACAGCAACAAGTAGTCCGGCTGGGACTCCGCGATGCTCATAAATTCGGGAATAATTTGTTTTGCTCGTTCGGTCGATGGAAAGAAATCCAAAAGCGAAAGGAGCGCAAGAAAAGCCGTCTGCTTGACCTGCAATCAAATACGTTTGTCTGTCAGTTATAGCTTTTATATACGCGTTTCAAGCGCACTTCTAACCTGTTCTTCTTCGTCTTGGAGCAACTCCAACAACTCTGGAAGCAGCTCTGAGCATGCTTTTTGTTCTCTGAGAAAAAAACAGAAAAGCGTTTGATAAATTCTCCAACACGAAACACAATGCCACCTGAAACGATTAATGTACCCCACTGCGCGTGCGAGTGCATCGAGTTGAATACACATGCACTTGCGCACTTCAGCATCCGTATCTTGGCAAAGCGCCATCATCTAAAAAATATCATACTACGTCATTCAAACTGACCACAACAGAACACTTTTTTTCGCTTCGTACCTTATGAAAGTAAAGTCCCTCAATATCTTGAGATGGTAGCATATTGAGTGCGGTCACAGCTCCTAGTAGCCGACAGCAGATGAGCCTTGATCCTGGTGGCTGAGAGACATCGCCCTTTTCGATTGCGACCCGAATGATCTATCATCGAAAAGCAATCCTCAATGATCAAAAGCGAGGGATTCTATCATTCGTACGACAGATCTCGTTACCTGCGTCTTTTTCAGCGCTCCAGCAATTCGAGGAAGAGAAGCAATAATGGATAAGCTCGCAACTTCGGCGTAGTCTTTCTGTTGCGTTTCAGTCACGAGGTCAAGTGCTAAGGGAACCAACTGCTTGAGCACTTGCTCGTCTGAAAGCAAGAAGACCGCATCTTTTCTCTCTTCTTTGCAATGCTCGAGATGCTGCGTGTACTCGTCGTGAAACGCCATGACCGGGAGCGATAGAACTTTGCCGTCCACGGTAGCGCTAGCTAAGCTGGCCACACCCTTGAAAATCTCCGGGATGACCGCTGAGTTGTGGTTTGTCTCGGGCTCACATTTCTGCCATGCGACCTGCGTTATAATGATTCGCTCAACGTTCTTGATTGCATGAACAGGGTGGCAACAAGGCAAGAACAGTACCTTTAAGCACTCCAGAACCAACATTAGATTGGACTTCGACTGGTTGCTTGCTAGAATTTTAGGCAGCGAAGACAGGACACTGATCTTCTGCTTGTCCAGCCCAGTCTTGAGCAGTTGCTCGGTACGCTCCATCTCGGGCATATCTTCACTGACATTGAGCTTCTCGAGATCTGAAAGCGACTACCAAAACAAAGCAGCAGCCAAAAGGTAAAGTCACGTCGACGGGGATCGGCTTTCCAAGCTCAAACAAACTCACCAATGTGTCTTCGCGATCAAAGCACTCAGCTTCGCGCTCGTTGAAAAAGCCCAGCTCTTCCATGGTCGATGAACGTATTAATACCGATGGAGAAGTCTGCGGCAGTCCTGCTTCATCCCCTGGGGCGACTCTCGCCCTTCTCCGATGCTGGACGCGCGCTTTAGTCCGCGGCGGCCGCCAATATCACGCGCTCCCCACACGAATCTATATCGGTCGACCGCGATTCACGCGGCGTCTTTTTCGCCACATGGTCACTGTTCAGCAGCTATTTTTGCATGCGAAGCACCAGCCCCAGGAAACCACTTGGGGTTGAAAAAGAACGAAACGACTGCAGCCATCAGCAAATTCTCCCTTCTGGATTGATTCGTTTGCGATCCACCCACTCGGGTCTCAAGTTGAACCAGGGCACTCGTTTGCTTTTGTTGCAACTGGTGAACCATGGGGATTTCCACCCGACGAGAATGAAGAGCTCACGAGCTGCGAGTACTTTAGCCAAATGTGTGATACCTCCTTGTCTTTCCCACGGAGCAGCTGTTCATGACGACGATACTCTGTCAATCGATTCGCCTCGCTCACCAATAATGCCTCGCGAAGCTGAAAGATCTCTCGCTGCGAAAGAACCTCCTTGGTCTGCGTTGTCTCCAGCGAATTCGACATTGCGCTCAACTGCTCACGCATACTGAGTACAAGCTTGTGCTTCTCCAGCTGTTCCTCTGCTGCTTCGGCCTTCAAGTCTTTTTCTTTCTCCAATGTCATGCGTTTTTCAACATCGCTCAGGTTTTTGGCGTCACGCACCATTGTAAGTTCTCGTTGGAGTGCTTCGATTTTAAGGTCGCGCTTGGAAACTCGAGCTAGAAGTCTTCGTTCGTTCTCGAGAGCCGTTTGTCGGTTCGCGTTAGCGCTGTCCGCGATTTCCTGTGCTCGGTTGTGTTCTGCCGCGTAATTGGACCGTAATTCTTGCGCGGAATCCAGCGCTACCTTCACTTTGGTTTTCCATGACGCAATCTCCGTTTCTTGTTCGTTGCTGCGCTCTCTCAGTCGCTCCAATTTCTGCTGCGTAATTGCTGCCTGTGCTTCCGCACGGAGATATTCTCTCTCCCAGTGAGCGCGCTCCAGTTCACAGGTTTCCATCTGCTTGCTTTGTGATTTGAGCCGCTGCATAAGATCATCCGTTTGCATCTCACGCGTTAGCAATGTCTTTCCTGCCTCTGAAACTTGCGCTTCCAGGTGCTCAACCTGTACAAGTGTGTCTGTGACCAGCTCCATGCGCTGTCCCAGCGCGGCCGTGGATTGCTCCAATGCGGTTGTGAGCGAAGCCACCTTGTCTTGCAAAATCTTGTTTTCCTTCTCACGTGCACTCAACCGGGATCGCAGTGATCGCAACTGCTGCTTAACGTGCTGCTGCAGCAGTAACTCGTCATTGTGACTGCTACCTGGAGAGCTACAGGCAGATATTTCTCCCCAAGAACTTCGCCGTGGGTCCATTACTCAAACAGACGCGGTTCGATCCTTCGATCTGCTTTATCCAAGGGACGCAACCCAAATAGATTTCCCAATCAGCTAGATCCATCAGACACACAAGCCAAATCAAAGTTCCCGTCTGACGTTTTGGTGATGTTCAAAACGAGCCATTCTTGATCAACTTAGTCGACGCTTGACGCCAGTGATCTCTACACTAGCAATGTCTTCATTTCCGGCCTCTGTCTTGATGTTGTCCACACAGTAGGTGACTCTTGCATTGTCCAGGACCAACTCGTTCTCTGTTGTCGTCATACGTCGTGTCTGGTCCTTACTTCGCACGTCAACCTGCAACACTTGCTCAATGGCGGAAGTAAAAGCCTCATGCGAATCCTTGAAGAAACTCGAGCTTTTCGCCAGCTCTCGTAAGGCAGTAGCAAGTGAGGGTTTTCGCCATTGCACTCTAACAGAAACAACCACCGTCAAATGACGCACCCCAGAGCTGTAATTTACAACAAGACAGGACGACGTACTCGACTGGATGCTGGCGGAGGGAGACCCAATGAGCCACACGAGCATCGGGAATGCTATCGTGGGCTGTAACAAAACGATCAAGATTTGGTTATTCTTGCCAGAGCTAAGTGCGCAACATTACCATCTGCGTCCGGCTTACCTGGCACGTACGGCTTGATGTCCAGCACGGGCGTGCCGTCCACCAGGTCGATGCCTGAGAGATGCACAGTACGTGTCTGTTTGTCCACGCGCTCGACCTTCGCGAGTGTGATACCGACTGGATTGGGTCGGTGTGGCGATCGCGTGCAGAAGATGCCAACCCGTTCTTTGAGCATCGGTGGGGAGATCTTAGCCTGTGCGATTCAACTGTCAGATCTGGGGGACCGACGAGCACAGCACTGCCATGCAAGATCTTACGCGGAAGGAGTGGCGATGGCTGTCAGAACGAAGACCCTGGTGAGCTCTGGCGTTCTTCCCATTGGTGTTGAGGTGGAAGAGGAAGACAATCCAGACGTGGCTAAAGTCCTCCAGACCGAGCAGTGTGTCTGGTGGCACGTTGCGCTGGAACACGATCTGGCCTCTTGTGGCCGGTGCCAGAAGCCCCTGGCGTGGTGTTCCTGCAGTAAGGAACGGGTTTATCGCCAGGCCATATCATTTAGCGCCACTTCTGGTCTCCATGTACGTACCCACGCAGCTCTTGAAGCACGAGCGAATGGTGCCAATGGGCTGCAAGAACACGCCCTTGCTCGTGTCCAGCTTGTCTTCCATCACACGTCGCAGCTCCTACAAGCAAGCAATAATGCGTGCTTGTGATGTATCTGCATAACTACACATACATCCACCCAAACACTTCATTTGGATACCTGCTCTGCAGCAATGCGTCCACGGCGCTCGTCCTGCCGCAGTTGCTCCTTCCGCTCCAGCTCCGTCTGTCAAAGCCAAGAGTCAGTCTCAGCCAACACAAGCAACACTGATAGAGGGCAGCGACGCCACGCATCTGCACCTGCCATTGCTGCTGGTGGCGACGCCACAGGATCCACAGCAGCACCGACGCTGACGGCAGCGCCAGCAGCATGGGGCGCATTGGTCCTTCCCTTTTGCCAAGTGACACCTGATTGGCTCAGAGGAGTCTGATAGCCTTCTGTGATTGGTCGAATAACACGTGCAATGAACTGTTAGATACTTTAGGTGCTTTGGAGAGATGCATGGCATGGATAATGCTAAGTCTACTTCTTGCCGCGCTTCATGGCCGCAGCCGTGGTCTTTTTGGCAGCGGCAGAGCCCTTGGCCGGCGCAGCGATTTTCCGCTTGGCGCTCTTGGCGCTGGGCGACGGGATGATGGAGAAGAAGCTGTCGAGTCGCTTCTGCGACTGCGTGCCCTTGGACTTCTTGAGCCGTTCGATGGCGCTGAGCACACGCGGCTCCTGGAAGCCATGCTTCTTGACCAGGAACTCCAGCAGCTCGGCCTCCATCGGGTCCTTCCACTTGATCTCGACCTCGTTGGCGTCCAGCACGTCAGGCGCCAGGAACATCTCGCGCGCGCCCTTGTAGATCGGGTTCTCGCCGAGCCACTCGTCCGGAATCACCACGCCCTTGCTGTTGCTCTTCTGCAGCGCCTCGATGAACTTCTCGATCGTTTTGTGCTCCTTGATGCCAGCCAGAGCCTTCTTGGGACCCACGCCGCGGATCGTGTCGCAGTAATCGCAGCCGCAGAGGATGCACAGGTCCACGAACTGCTCGCGCGTGAGCTCCAGTCCTTCAAGCGCACGGTCCAGCTTGATCTCGAGGATCGGGATCTTCTTGGCGGCAGCGATGGTCAAACGACGGTACAGCACAGACGTGCCAAACGTGAGCGAATCCATATCCTCTGTGCCAGCAGCGAAGATCTTGCCGGCCTTGACGAGCTCGGCGCACGAGGCCTCGGCTTCGCAGGGTGCCGTAATCACGGGCACACCCATGAGTCGCAAGAGCTCCTTACAATCTTCATTGTGCTGCGGCGTTGCGCGCACCAGACGTTTGCTGAAGCGCTCAATGTCCTCGGCATTGCCGCTCTCCGTGGCTGCATCGAGGCCGACCTGCGCCGTGGCGCGACGATCGCTTCGCTTGGCCAGCTCACCGCTCTTCATGGTTGGCGGCTTGCCATCGAACACGTACACAGGCTTGAGTCCATTCTCCATCATGCGGATCGTACGCGAGAACATGCCCTGGAGATGCGACGTCACTTCGCCAGCCTCGTTCGTGAGCACCTGCGACGGACCGCCGCCTTCAGACGAGCGGATGGCGATGAGGAACTGGTACATGGCCATACTGGCGTCGATGGCTACAGAGCGACCGGCCAGCTGCGACATCTGCGGGATCTCCTTGATGCAGGCCGGCGCCTCCTCCTGCAGCATCTTCATCAGGCCCTTGATTCCCATGGCTCTTGGCTTCTTGGCTTTGGCTGGTCTACTAGAGCTCTTGGCTTTTGGCGCCAAATGGTGCAAGTGGTTCCGAACGTCCCGAATATAGTTAATGACTAATAATAGATTTGACTAGTAAATCCAACATTCATATACTAATGCATTTTGGACCTACTAACTACAAAATAGTCAGCTGAGGATCGTCGGTGATTGGCTACAAACTCCAGCATATTATGCGTTTGATTGGCCATAAAACGCCTCATGGTCATCATCTGGGTCTGTCTCCAATTCGTCATCATGCGCCTTGGGCTGCAGACGCTGTTGATGCTGCTCGTGGGCGTGGCCCTGGCGCAGGAGAACCCCGAGGAAAGTGGGGACCAGCGCACACTGGAGGAGCGGCTGGGCCAGCACCTCACAGCCATGCAGCTGGTGAAAGTGCAGCCCATGACCGAGGCCGAGATGCGCTCCGTGCGCGTGCTCTGCTGGGTGAACACGTACCACAAGAGCCACGCACAGCGCGTGCGCGCGATCCAGCGCACGTGGGGCAAGAAGTGCGACAAGATCCTGTTCATGAGTGACATCGAGGACCTGGCCATGCCCACCGTGCGCATCACGGCCCCGCCGCTGCACGAGATGCTGTGGCAGAAGCACCGCGAGATCGTGCGGCTGCTCAAGCGCGAGTACGCCGAGGGCGAGTTCGACTGGGTCTTCAAGTGCGATGACGACACGTTCCTGATCATGGAGAACCTGAAGAAGTACCTGCTCTCGCCTGAGATCCAGGCCATCCCGGCCACGGAGCCCACACTGCTGGGTCATCGCATGACGCTGCAGTGGTGAGTCCATCAGGCCATGGAGAACTAGCTACGCTGCTGCATTCCACTGATCCTGTGTGTGTGCATTCTCAGGTGGGAGATGCAGCGCATGTTCGAGCCCTTCGAAGACTATGATCCAGACCAAGTGGAGGCCATGCACATAGTCAAGAAGGCCACGATCCAGCAGGGCGGGCTGCTGTACACGCCTGGCGGCGGAGGATACGCCTTCAACTGGGCGTACCTGGACAAGCTGGAGAGCTCCTTTGACGAAC
>JAADVQ010000244.1:0-19401 GCA_023335835.1 Elongisporangium senticosum
AGCTCGGCCGGCAGCGTCTCGCCTTCCTTCGACTTGTTGCACAGGTACATGGCGACTGCGAACTCGTCGGCGTCCAGACAGCCGTCCTTGTCAATGTCCGAGAGGTCCCAAATGGTCTTGAGCGTGTTCTGCGGGCAGCCCATGCCAACGCTTGAACTATACCGCGAGGGCCATATCGCTGAATTACTTGCGAGCGATGTGCCAGAGGCTCGCCCTTCTTCAGACGTTGTATTCGGCATCGCTATGACGTAAGGCTCAGCTATCGGCGCAGCTGAGAAACGAAAGCTTACGATGAAGCCAGAGCAAAAGGGAATAGAGTGGGAGTTTATTATCGTGTTGGTCATCCTACTCAAAACTTTGAGTTGTGATGCGACGGTCGGCGCTGGAGCTCACTCTGCTCTCGCCTTTGCAGCTGCAGCCAAAACCACTCGATCAGTCCAGTTCCAAAGCCCCCACGAATGATTCACAATGCCCCTTACCTCACGAGATCGATTCTGCGTCTCCGAAACCACGTTGGCGCCGTTGGCCTGGGCCTCACCTGTCTGCTTGTGAATCTTCTGTAGCAGACTGGCGTTGAGCTGGATCTCGAGCATCGTCTGATCTGCTTCCAGACTGCGCTGTTCCTTGTCTCGGATCTGCTGCAGCAGAACCTCTTTCTGTGACATATTCCGCATGGCACGCTGCTGGTTGGCCATGCGTTCACGCCGTTCGGCTTCGATCCGGTCTTGCTTCCAGAGCTCCGCTTGCTTGTTCATATCTCTCTTCTCGCCCAATTCGCGCAGCTTTTTTTCCTGGATCTGGGACTTCAGGTGCTCCTGCTGTGAAAGGCTGCGCAGCTCAGCCTCCGCCTTCTTCTTGTGCTCCGCATCGGTCTGCTGCCGCGCGTATTCCTCCTGGCACTTGAGCACGCGGGCCTCCTCCTCGCGCAGTCGAGCGTCCATGTCGGCCTTGGCCGTGTCGCCGAAGAACTTCATCTTGGCCTGGATGTTGTTGGCCAACACCTGGAGCTGTTGCACGCGCGCGGCTTCTTTCGCGTCCTCCATCTTGAAATAGTCCTCGGCCAACTTCATCTCCAACTCCCGCTCGCGAGCCTTGCCCTGTCGCTTCTGCTCCAATTGCTGCTCGTTCTCTCGCTGCACCAGGGCGATCCGCTGCTTCTCGGCGGCGCGTTTGGCCTGCTCTCGCCTGGTATCCTCTTCCTTCTGCTGCCGCAACAGCTCGGCCATCTTCTGCTCCTGCGCCTTCTTGTTCAGACGCTCGCGCTCATGCTGCTGCATCTTGGCCAGCCGCTGCTCGTTTTGGATCTTGGTCAGCGCCTTGGCGCGCTCCAGGCGGTCTCGTTCCTTCTGCCGCTCCTCTTCGTCCAGTTCAAGACGCCGCTCGGCCGCCTCGCGATGGTACTTCAAGCTCGCCTCTCGCTCGGCCTGCTGTTGTCTCTCCTTCTGCGTCACTTGCGCGTCCAGTCGAGTGGAAAACTCTTCTCGTTGCTGCAGCTTCCTATCGGCCTTGCGCTTGGCCTCCACCTGCTCCTCGACCGAGCTGAACTTGACGATGTCCTCCCAGATGCCGTTGCCCTTGTTCTTCTTGGGCGAGACCTTGGGCGGCAGACGGAAGCCCAGACTCATCTGCTGCAGCTGCGACTGCGTCACGTACACGTTGTCGTCGTCTGCACCGGCCGAGATCGACCGACCTGTCTGGCCGCCGTTCTGGTCGCTGCTTCCACGGGATCTGTGAGGCCTCGCGCCTGACGACGGCTTGGACTGCGATCGCCGCCCGGAGACTGGCATCTCGTTGATACCAGGGCCAGACGCAGGCTCGCGGTCTCGATCTCGCTTGGCCAGCAGCATCTGTTCCTGCCGTCTGGACGAGAGGTCCTGCACGATCCCAGCGAGCATGTCGTCCGAGAGCTGGCCCACTGAGATGGCTCGCTGCTGCAGCGTCTTGAGCACTTCCGAGGCCAGTTCCTGCGCTAGCGCCGGGCTCTTCTTGCACTGCTGCTGGATGCGTCCGCAGAGTGCGAGCCGCAGATTCTCTTTCATCTGGAACATGCGCGCTTTGTCGCGGAGCTTCTCGCGATCCACCGTGCGAACCGTGGTTGTCCTAGTTAGACAGCGAGACGTGAGTCGGCATCTACATGGACCCACAACGATAGCGGACGCTGGACTTACATGGAGGCGACCGATTGCGTGTCGCCTCTTCGCGCCGTGGGCTTGGTCGCCATGCTGCTGCTGCCGCTGCTGCTACGGAGGTGGTGAGCGCTCTCTGACGCATGACTCACTTGGGGTCAAGAATAGATGCGCTTTTGGGCCAAAAGTGTACCTAAAATAGAGTCCCCTGTCCAAACCGATCGCATTGGTGGCCATCACGATGGACGAGCAGGTGAGAGAGAGATCGGAGCGGATCTTGGGGCGTGATGGTTGAGCAACGGGCTCGTGTGTGCACAGACCAAGACGCTGGAGCGTGTGGCGGTGGTGCGTGACCACCTGCAGGCGCTGGAGAGGAAGGTCGAGGAGCGCGAGAACGTGCAGCGCGTGTGGCTCGCGCTTCGCTCCGCCAAGCTCGCCAGCGCAGCGCTCAAGACCGCGCCGGACGCATACTACTCGTGGACTCTAGACCAGCGCGCGTACGTGTGACTCTGGCGCTAATATCTGCTGATGCTGGTGAGCTGATGTGGGGCTCTGCAGTGAATTCTTGGGCTGCAGCGTGCCGCATCTGTGCAAGAGCATTATCGTCGAGAACACCGCGTTCACGAATATCGGTAGTCGATACTACTGCGTCGTGCTCCAGTACAACTCCAAGCTCAACACGGAGCAGCTCCAGCGGTTCGTGCGTGAGCTGATCCCAGCCGACCAGCGCCCTGGACGCAAGGCGTTCAACTTCCAGCACGCGCCCGGCCACGTATGTGATCGAATCGTCTTAGCAACAACCACGAACACGTGGTCTCATGATATTCTGCTACGTAGGTCTCCGAAGAGCTTACGGGCTTTGGCCACAACGGTGTGTCCCCGTTCGGCATGAAATCGCCTATTCCGGTGCGCTTTTCTGGGTCGATTCAGTCGCTGCAAATGACGTGAGTAGCGCTGACTTCTCTCTTGTCTAGGTGGTTGTCTCGGGAGAAGTCGCGGCGCTCGAGCCATCGTTCGTGTGGCTCGGAGGCGGAGCTGAGAGCGTCAAACTGCGCATCGGTGTACAGGACTTGACCACATCGCTTGCAGCGCTGGTGGCCGACAAGAACCTCACGACCTTGCGCACAGATCTGTAAAAAGCACCAGTAGCACAGCAATAGCCGAATCATCAAGAGCGCATGGACTGCAAAGCGTGGATCGCGTGTTTCTGTTTTCACGTGTTTGCTGATCGTTGCGCAGCCAGAAAACTGGTCGCTATCTCTTGGTTTCGTCGCTCTTCGTCTTCGTTCGCAGTCGCCAGCAACGGAGCAGACGCGCTAGAGTAGTAGAGCTGTGGACAATCATGCAATTGAATTACGAGGCAATCGTTCCGAGCAAGAACAATAGATCCCACATGGGCCACGTACCTCTTCTTCCGACACGACCACTGGTGCGAACTCGTCCAATTCCCATTCCTCGCCCGGCAGCTGGAAGTGGCTCGAGGTCCATTGTCTCAGCTCGAACGCCTTTTGTCGCAACTACGCGGACAATACCATCGTGATTTTAGACGCGGGGGCTTCAGATGAGAGCAATGCGTGACTTCATGTACCTCTACAGGCGTCTCATCGTCCTCCAGGAGCTCCAATAAGGACTGCAAGGACGCTCGGAGGAAGTTCTCACTCGTCATTTCGTCATGAAAGAAGTCCGCAGGCAGCTAAACAGGGACAGAGCACGTCAGTTCTTTTGACCATGTCCAGCCATCGTCTAGCACAGCCTTACTTGCTCCAGATGCGTTCGTAAAACCTTGAGAAACGCCAGAAAGAGCGGCAGGCGCGTCTTGAGAGCGCGCTCGCAGGAGCAAAAGATCGAGACAAACTGCTTCCACTGCTCTAGCGCCGCCAGAGACGAGAGCTGGAGAAATACCACGAACGAGAGCTGGAACTCGCCCATGAGCTCCTGCCAGCTTCCCTCAAACGCCACTGAGATCAGCTCTTCCAGTAGCTGGCTATACACAGGATCAGAACCAGCACAAAATCAGCACCGGTTCTTGCTCAGAGTCCTTCGGCTCCACACGAACCTGCAGTCGAAGTGGTACGTCGTGCGGTCCATGGGCGTGAGGCCAGCTTTTCGCTTGCGCAGGCGCGTGAATCGCACGGTCCGCGGCAGATCCGGGAAGAACGGGACGACGTTCGAGTCGCTCTTCTTCTGTTCCTCCTCCGAGGTTGAGAGCTCGTCACAGTCTCCGGGCAGCAACAGCGCTCCGAGCTCCACACCACAACGCTGACAGCAGAAAGAGCCTGGTTAAGTAGCTGCAATGGGCGGCAGTCAACCCAATGCAAAACCCCCTCTTGTACCTTCAGAACGGCGTCCGAGATGAACTTGGACAGCCGGTGCCACGTCTTGTAATGCTGCTTGGGGTACGCGCCCAGTCCGCTATCGAGCTGGAACGACAGCACCGCACCTGACCAAGTATCCAGCCACACAGTCAGTTAGCTATTCGCTCTGGTATCTCACGAGCCAAAACAGACGCAACGTCGTACGCGTGAGGTTCTCCAGATTGGTCTCGGGTCTCTTCGGGCCGAGCTCCTCCTGGTCCAGCCGCCATTCACGTACGAGCACCTGCGCGTGCTGCGTGACCCGGACGAAAAACCCCTGGCGGATGCCGTGCTCCTGCTCCTTGGCACGGAAGACCACGAGATGCAGGCCCAGCGGCAGGAACTTGACGCCCTGGAACTTGCTGCCCGTACGGAAGACCTCGTAGTCCACACCGAACTCGGTACCCTCGGGCACGCCTAGACACACCAGAAAGCCGCCGATGCTGGCTCCGGTCGCACTTTCACTGCGGCTGCTCGGGTCGGAGCCCTGGGCGGCCGCCAGAGCGCGCGCAAAGACGCTCGAGGCCGACTCCGTGGGCTCCATTAGATAATCACAAAGGCAACGGGTGGTTCAGTAGGAATTCGATTAGGTACGAGGCAACTTATGGCTTGAGATGGCTACAGTGAGTGTGCTAGAGGAAGAATCCGACGGAGACGATGGCCAGGAGAGAACTGCAGAACTGATACAGAGGAGAGGGCGCACCCGAGGCGCTTGGCGTGAACGTCGAGGTTGATGATGAAGTCGGCGTCGGTGTCGGCGTGGAGCCAACACTGGGCTTGTGGCTGGAGCTGGAGCTGCTGCTGGTGCTGCTGGTCATCAAGCCGGACTGAGCCTCGCCACCATTGGAGCCGAAGCTGGACGAAGTGCTGCACTTGAGAGCCTCCAGCTGCGCGGCTGTGAAGCTGTTGGCCTTGCCTGGATGCGTGATTGAGCTCGAGCGCAGTGTCGTAGGTGCTGCCTGCGTCCATTGGCAGCACGGATCGCCCAGTTCTTCTCCGTTCGTGGCGCCATCACCATCGGAGTCCGTCTGGCAGAGCGCACTCGTCCATGCAAGCCCTTGCGCTTCAAAAGCCTGGCCAAACGCGTTCAGTGAGCCTCCGCCGCTGCTGGACACGTGGCCTAGAGCGGCCACGCCGGACACGCCGCTGCCGTTGGGGATCCGCTGTACGAACGCCGGGCGCGCAGCAACCGACTGCAGCAGCAGGAGTAGGGTCAGTGGAAAGCAGAAATATTCGATGCGAGCCATGATGGAGTAGATTCAGGAATGCTCACTCGTGGCTGCCGCACTTTTGGTCTGTCATTTCCACTCAACAAAGAATCGACTGAAGAGTCTCTCGCGCCTGAGCCAAAGAGACGCCCGTTGGGCGAGCGCCAGACAAAGGAAGAGAACGAAAGAGCAAACAGGACAGGATGGCGTCGTGGGTACGAGCGCGAGCGTCTCTCGGCCAAGGTGATGGCTGTGGCTTGTAACCTGACAGGGTGCTGATGACAGATCAAGAACATGAAGGATGGCTCACGCCGGTGCGAGCGACACACGGAATATAGCGAGGAGGGGTCTCTTTCCTTCTCTCATGCGTCACTCCATTATCTTTAGGCTTAAGGACGAGTTTGTACGCACGATCGGGGTCGGCGGGGAGGGCGATACTTGTATGGACCCGGTGCTGGAGTTCCGTACCCAACGGTGCGTTCTCTCCTGCTTTCTCTCACGAAATCGTGCTACTAATGATTGCCGCCGCTGCTTAGCTTCAATCGGTACAATGAGAACCTCGAGAAGCTGTCCAAGTCCATGGCCCACTACCTTGAAGCCTCGCGCACGTTCTCGATCGCGTCTGCGAACCTGATGCACTCGTTCTCGACCTTCTTTGAAGCCCAGCTGCAGGATTGTAAGGCACCGCCTTTGTTTACTGCACGAGACCAGAGGACTGACGTAACGTGACGCTATTCTGTACTCAGATTCGCCAGAGGAAGAGGACTTCGTGGACGCAAAGTAAGCGCTTCTCTCGTCACGAGGCTAAGCTTGGCGCTGATCAGACTCTTGATCCTGGGCAGATCGCTGGCGCAGACCGCGCTTCGGCTGGAGGAGATCCACCAGTCGCTCCGCAGCAATGTCTTCCACACGGCCCATGAGATGCAGGTCGCGCGCGTGTCTAGGTCCATCCATCATCTCCAGCAGACCAACGCCGGGATCCAGAAGCAGATCCAAGTGCTCAAGCAACGCGTACGTCACGCTTTGTCGGCTTGCTCGTACTGCTTCTAATACGACGTTCATGCTACAGCTGGTGGACTACGAATCTACGCGCCGCTCCGCCGAGGGCCAAAAGAAGGGCACACCCGAGTACGACCGCATGCAGCAGAAGGCTGTGGCCATGGAAGGCTCGCTGGTCTCGCTCACGACGGCCATTCACTCGGACTTAAACGCGCTGGAGGCGCGACGGTCCATCGACATGAAGAACGAGCTCCTCTCAGTGGTCGCCAGCGAGGTCAGTCGGGCCAAGCACCAGGCGGTCTACATATCCCGCTGCATTACTGATTCGCGCTCGTGGCTTTTGCAGCTCTTCATCCACTCACGATGCAAGGACCATCTAGAGCAGCTGCTGCCGCTGCTGCCCGGCGTGGCACGACCGCTGCTTGAGCTGGTCGAGTTCGCTCGCTCGCGGCCATTGGAGAACCCCGCCGAGCACGAGACCATGGGCGTTGTATCGTACACGACGCGAGGCATTGTGGACCTACCGCTGCAGTTCCACTCGCAGCTGCTGGTGGACGCTGACGCAACCGCTGTGCATCCGCTTCAACCAGCCTCCTTCAAGGTACGCACGCACATCCTACCTGGCTAGCTGCTGTGCAATTGGCAGCGCCTGAATCATACTGTACACTGCGCTACAGGGCATGCATCTGGCCGAGAAGCTGGCCATGGACGCCTACCAGCAGCATTGAGGAGCTACGATTCATTCGGATTGGTTATAAATACACGCTTCGTATCCATATTCTCACCAATCATAGTAGATTGGACCGCCAGAATCCGGGTCGTTCCTCCTGGTTGCTGCTGCGCAGTATTGACTGGGTGGACATGTCGCCCTGCCCGTTTTTGTGGTGGCCCCCCACTCGGCCATATTCCATCCAGGGCGTGTGAAAATGAACGGACGGGCGATCGCAATGCGCAGTCTGCGGGCACTGCAGCCCCGCGGCGCGCGCTCCATGGGCGGCCACGCCAAGGTGCACATGCCGGAGACGGCCATGATCACCAACAACGTACGTGGCGCTCTCTATTGGAAGCATCGAGAAAGCGCCAAGGCACTGATGATACGATGCATGAATGGATGGATCGATGGCTTTAGGGCACGCACAAGTTCGAGCGCAAGGGATGGGAGTACTCCACGTACATGGGCATCGTGGGCGGCCCCGTCGTGCTCTACCTGGGCATCTCCAACGTCCCGGAAACCGACTCGGAAGTCTCTGCCCGGTACGAGTTTGAAATGAGGCCATGCTACTAGCATGCCCGTACTGACAATGACGTCCTTCTCCAGCGCTGAAGCGTTTGCCAAGCGCCGCGGCCAGGTCCAGTTCAACGTCGCGCGCCGCCCCAGCGGCCCGATCTCGTCCCAGTACGTCTACGAGCGCGTACGTACAGCCAGAGCTCTCCTATATGACTATCTCTTGAGGCCTAATGCGTTTGCGCTGATCTCTTGTAGGCGGAGATTGGCGAGCGACCGTCGCTCGTGGAGCTCTAAACGCGCTTCTCCCTCGTTTTACACAGAAGACAGACAGAGCGATCCTGACGCCAGGCAGTCCAAGTATAATCCAAATCAAATCGGTGCCTGTGTTTTGTCTTACGCCTTTAGGAAGGCCTTGATCTGCTCCATCGTACCGCAGCTCTGCACGGACGCCTCGCTCTTGGGCGGCAGCTGCTGCTTGATGAGCCCCGAGAGCACGCCGCCGAAGCCGATCTCGACGAACTGGTCCACGCCCTGCTGCAGACAGAAGTCCACGCTCTGGCTCCAGCGCACGGGCTGCAGCACCTGCTGCGTGAGCGCGTCCTGCATCTGCGCGGGGCTCTTGCTCGACGCCTCGGCCTCGATGTTCCACACCACGGGGATCTCAGGCGACCGCAGCGCGTCGTCCGACACGAGCTGCTGCAGCCGGCTTTGCAGTCGCAGCGCGGCCGGCGCCATGAGCTCGCAGTGGAACGGCGCGCTCACTTCGAGCATCACGGCGCGACGCACCTTCTTCTCGCTCTTGGCGATGGCGATGGCGTGCTCCACGGCGTTCTTCTTGCCGCTGATGACGATCTAGAGGCCAACCCAATCAGACCGATCTCTCTCTCTTGACTGCTACCAAAGCGCTCGCACCTGCTTGCTGGAGTTGTAGTTGGCCACCTGGCACACGGCCTGCGTGTGCTCGGCGGCATGCTTGCAGATCTCCTCGGCGTCCTGGCCGCTCACAGGCATGAGCGCCGCCATGGCGCCCTCGCCCGGCGCCACGGTCTCCTGCATGGCGCGGCCTCTATAGTGCTGTCCACAGAGCCGTCAGCCTCTTCATGCGCATGAGATCCATCCCACACGCCACGCACCACAAGCTGGGCCGCCGAGGCGAAGGACAGCGCATTGGCAGCCACGAGCGCCGAGTACTCGCCGAGCGAGTGGCCCAGCACAAAGTCCGCCGGCGGGAGCTCGTGCTCGCTCTGCAGCACGCGCAGCACCGCGACCGAGTGTGTGAGGATGGCCGGCTGCGCCCACTGGGTCTGCGTGAGCAGCTCCTGCGGGCCGTCGAACAGCAGCCGCTGCAGGTTCTTCTGCACGGCCTCACTGGCCTCCTCGAACGCCGGACCCACGATGCGCGGCCAGTTCTCCAGTAGGTCCTTGCCCATGCCCACGCGTTGGCTGCCCTGGCCCGGGAACACCAGCGCCAGTCGCTTGGCCGCCATGTTCACGAATGCCACGCGTATACTCAAACCAAGATTAAAATTCAAAGCGCGCTTAGTCTCCTCTCTCTTGCCGTCCTATCACCACCGCCCGCGACGGTCGTTGTTGTTGCTGTGGCTATCGCGTCGGCCACCGCGGCCTCCGCTGTTGTTGTTGGAGCGATCATCATGGCTGCTTATCCGACTGTTGTTGTTGTTGTTGCTGCTGCGACCCCCGCCGCCGGCACGCGCATCGTTGTTGCTGCTGCGGCCACCTCTGTTGCTGCTGCGCAAATCAAAAGCAAAGGTCAGTGCTCCATGCCGAGTAATAGCCAGCCATTCATTCATTCGTGTACGTACTTTTGGTCGCGTGCGCCTGCAGAGTAGTGGTCGCCGTTGGACTTCTGCCGGCTGCGGTTCTTCTTGTTGTTGTCGTCCTGCGAGCGCTTGCCACCGCGGTTGTCCGACGGCTGCTGCTGCATGTCGTTGCTGGGCTCGGCGCTGTCACTATTGCCTCCACCGCCGCCCATGCGGCGCTTGTTGTTGTTGCTGTTGTGGCCTCCAGACTCTTCGTTCGGGGGCGGCTCCATGGGGGAGCCTCTCGCTCGGTCCTCGCCATCGTCGGCCGGTGGCTGGCCGCGCTTTCTCGACACCAGCGAGACCATGCGTGGGTTGGCGGCGCTCGAGGACTGCTTGTCGCCATCACTGTTGCGCGACGAGGAAGCCGGTGGTCCGTCCGGGTTCGAGCTCTCGCCACCCTTGTCTCGCGAGGGCTTGCGCTCTTCCTGCTTCTTCTTCTCGGTCAGTTGGCGACGCAGCGCGGCCTCGCTGGCCTCGACGCGCTGACGCTTGCGGCTGTCGTTTCGGTCCGAGCCGGAAGGCGGCAGGCGATCATCGCGGCCACCGCCGACACGCGAGCCACTGGTGTCGCGTTCACGCTCGGGCTGGTCGATCTTCTCGCGCTCACGCGAATCCTTGCGCTTCTCCATGGAACGATCCCGCGAGCGGCCACGCTTCTGTGAGCTCGACTCGCTGGACTCCAGACCAGGCGAGGGAGCAGCGCGACGTCCACGAGGATCGTCGTCGTGGTGCTCGTCCTTGACGGGGCGATCCGAGTCACGGCGCTTGAGCTTGGAGGCGGAGGAATCACGGCCACCACGCCCACTGCCGGAGGATCCCTTGGGCTCGGTCTTGCTGCTCACGACCTCGCCGCTTTCGATGTCCTGGCGAGAATCGCTCGGTGTCGTTCGGCCACGCGAGCTGCTGCCGCCGCCTGGTGCACCACTTGAGGCCTTCTCAGGGTAATCCTCGGGGTTTCTTGGGGTCGAGCGCGACGGAGCCTCCTTGGGTTCGATCTTCTCAGGCTCCTCCGTGCGGTCCACAGGCTTTCTTGCGACCTGTTCACGCGGGGACTTGGTCTTCTTGCCTGGGCCATTGGAAAGGATTCGATCGTCCACCAAAGACGCCTTGCGCTTGGTCAAGAGGGCGAAGTAGCGCTTGGCCATGATCTTGATATCCTCTCGGTCTTCCTTGGTCAACACGTCCACGATCTCCAGCAGCTTTTCGGCCGTGCCACGATGCGAAGGAAATACGTCGATGATCTTGCTGAGCACCACGAGCGTGTTGCGGATCGGCATGTACTCCTTGCTGGCCAGCGCCGAGGAGTAGACTCGCTCCATCCACCGGTGCCACTTCGCATAGGCCAGCTTGTATTGACGGTGGTTCAGCTGCGTGCGATCCACCAGCGAGACGCTGAAGCCGAGCTTGCCCTGCAGAGCTTCCTCTTCGTACATCACGCTGCTCTGGTACCAGCGGTACAACATGCTGAGCGTCTCCTTGAAGAAGATGCCGTAGTTGCCGGCTTCTCGCTCAGTCACACACAGGACGATCGACGGCAGCTTCAGGCTCACATTGCTGTAGTACTGCAAGCTGTTGAACGACGGCGCATTGATTTGATGCAGTCGTTCCATGAACTTGGCGCAGAACAGCGCGTCCTCCGGGGAAAGCAGCGCACGAGGGATCACACACCGCTGCAGTAACTGGTTGGTGGCCGTCTGCTGTGTGGACGGCTCTGTCGAGAAGAACGTGCTTTTCTTTTCTTCCAGACGCTCGTACACTCGTTTGCGATGAGCGACCTGGTCCTTCTGCTCGTTGGTCAGCTTGTCGATCATCTGGTTGGTTTTCTCCTTGATCTTCTTGCGTTCAGCGCTGGTCAGCGCACCGTTCCCGCTTGTCGCATTCACTGCCGTGGTGGCCGAATTACGCAGGCGCAGGATCTCCGCTTCGTATTGCGAGAACGGCACGTGAATGTCGTACAGAGTGAGGCTCCAGAACATGACGTACATGTCCTTGGTCATGCCCATGAACGGATTTGTCACGGTCGAGTCGCTTGCAAACGCCTGGGCGACATCGTTCAGCAATTCGGGCGAGTGCATGAACCACGTTGGGCGGTTGTCAGTTTTGACGTTGGCGTTGCTTACGCCACCAACATGCACACTTCTCGGAGCCTTGCGCAGCACAAGGTCATCGTAGCGGATCGCTGGGCGAACAAGCGTCATCGCCAGTTCCGGTGGCACATGAGAATCGCGCACAAGGGTCGAAATCGAAGGCATCATCTTGGTGTACACCAACGGGTCCACGACACCATTCAGGAACTGCAGCAGCTGACTGAGCGTCATCTGGCAGGTGTCGTAGAGACGTCCCATCAGCTTGAGATGCGCCAGCGGGGAATCATCTTGGAATTCGATCTTGCTGCGCATTTGGCAGATTAACACACACAGCGGCAGCGCCAAATCCCGTTTGATCAGCGCATCACGCAGACGAGGGATCGCGCGGCGGTTCATGAGCTTCGGGTCAGCAGGTTCATGCCAGAGATGCGGTCCACCAGCTTGTGCTTCGAGCTGGCTCATCGAGATGTCTTCAAAACTAATGCAAGAACCCATTTTTGACAGTAGTTCACTCAAGACGACGAGATCGACAGATTCCCAATTCTGCAGCCGTTGAATGAGGTACTGCAACAGACCCGCGAGCTCCACATTCGGGTACTTGCGGTAAAAGCTGCCAGAGAAGTTGGCCAGTGACGCAAGCCAGAGCGAGATGTTCGTGCCATCCGACTTCATCGACTGGCCTGACTTGGACAGCTCACTCACCAGCACGAATGAGAGCACATCCATACCCAGCGGCGTGATAAACTTGAAAGATTCCACGACGGGCTGGATCAGGTTGTCGTACGACTGGATCTGACGAAGCATCGTTCGGAACACGATCAACGGGTTCGAGTGGGCTGATTGAGTGAGGCTGCGAGCCGACGGTTTGGCTCGATCGGCGGTTAGTCGACGCATGACTGCTCTCGTGCTTTGAACGGATTGCGCCTCCATCAGCTGCATTTCGGGGCTGCTGGCGTAAGCCTCCTGCCATTGTTGGTACATGCGGTACCGCTGCTCAAACGGGAACAGCTTGATCAGATCCCACAGCTGGAACGCCGTGCTCGGATTGCTTGTTTGAAGCGACAGCGCTGGGAGGAACGACTTGACCACGAGGTCCCGCACCTGCTGCATCAGAGCGGTGGACGCAGGCACGCCGCTTTTCGTCTTCTCCTCCATCATGTGGCACATGACTCGAAGCAGCTGAACGAATAGGAACTGATCTTGATGCAATTGACCGCTGAGAATATCCAAGATCGGGAATACCGTCGTCACCAACTCGTCGTAGTTCGTCAGCGGCTTGATACAGGTTGAAGATTGGTCGGTGGAGCGAGGATCAGACACCGATCCGTGCACAGGCACGGCGGCTTTCTTGTGCTTGCTCTTGGTGTCAGGCACCACCAGACCCATGCTCTTGAGCGAAAGCGGCTCAAACAGCTTCGAGATCAGCGATCGCACGAGAACGCACATCTGCTGAACGAGCGGTGGGTACGCCACTGGATTCACGCCCTGCTTGCGGAACCATTCAATCATCTCAAAGGCCGGCTGCATGCAACCGATCTCCAGCATGCCGACGATAAGGCCATACACTTGGTTGTGGTTCGCGCTCTCGTCGCTCTCGGCGTCCTTGTCGCCGTCTTCTGTGCTGTCGGTTTTGGCAGCCAAGTTGATCTTTCCAAAGCTCTTGACCTTATCTTCCAGCTTTTTGAAATACGCCTTTGCTTGCGTCACAATCTCCGCCTTGGTCGGCGCCAGATGCGGGAATAGTGCGTCCAGATCCAGCAACTTCTTGTCGATCAGCGTCGCTGCCAACCGGTACAGCGATCGCGGCGTCTTGGGCTGCTCGGTGCCGCCGTCGGCACTGCGCATGTAGAACTGGAACTTGAAACCCAACACGTGCGGCAGACTCTCGCGTTTGAACGAACCAAGCAGCTCAACGAAGCAGTCGTTCTGCGGATGCATCTCATAGGCATCTAGCACCAGATCCAGCACGCGATTCGCATCCAGATCGAAGAACCCGATGAGCGCCAGTAGATCCGTCTTGGTGGCTTCGAGCTGGTCCTTGGTCACGCCCGTGTGCAGCAGACACAGCACTTTCGAGAACCCTTCGCTCTCCTCGCGCAGCAGATTGTACTTGATCTGCGTGTACAGCGTCTTGGTGTTGATGCGAACGATGCGGCGCGTCATGGCCAGCGGGGCTTCGGCCACGAGCCCGGCATCGTGCAGCAGGTCGATCTCCAGCGACGACTTGAGATCGAATTGCGAGACCACGTTCTCGTCCGCGAGCGCCTTGACAAAGCGGTTGAGGTTCTGCCACTCACTGGACGAGTGCTTCTCCCGGCCTTTCTCGTTCGCCTCCACCTCAGAGCCGATGATCCAGAGCACATCGACCAGCCCATTGGTGGCCTTAGTGAATGTCGTCTGGAGAGTAGCATGGTCCATGCGTGAGCCCACATACGCACATAGATAGGTACGCTAGATACGCACCAGCTTGGCGTTCTTCAGCAGCGTCAGGATATCCTGGCGCGTGAGCTTGGCGTGTACGACGGCCCAGACAAGTTCGTACAGCAATCGGTACAACGCTATAAAGACAGACGAATGCATCAGGCCAAAGCACAAGGCAAGACATACGAGCAAGATCATGATCTGAAGGTACGTACGTCCATCAGGGCGCGCGATCTCGGCGTCCGGAGCCTTCATAGCTGCAATGAGCTGGTGGCGACTGCATTGCATCCATGACGCCTGTAAGACCCACGGAGCAAGGGGACCTGGCGCAGGCGCTGTGTCTTCGTGTACGTACATGTCGCGACTGCCGCTCTCGCCCCAGGCGTGCAGCACGGCGTCCGAGAGCACGTTCCCATGACGCTTGGCCATGCTCATACTGTGGTCTCGCTTCCTGCTCTGCTCTCAACCGCCCGTAGCGCGGCACTGTGATCGTAACAGTTAAGAACCCGCTGTGAACTTATCTGTTACGAACCCACTGTGTTCGTAACAAGGCACAGCAACTCAAAAATCAATTTTGAGTTTTTTATGCATGACAAATCACGTAAAGCAGTAGTTCCGGGTTGGGTTCGTTAGACACAACTGACCTTCATTCCGATTTCGTTCTCGCTAGGGACCAAGATGGCGACTGCGCCGCGTCTGGACCTGGAGGCGCGTCTGCGAGCGCTGCGGGCGCCCAAGCAGAGTCCGCCGACATCTGCGGCGGCGTCTGCGCATGAGGACTCAGATTACGTCATCGTCAGCCGCGAGTCCGAGGCGGCCATCAGTTGGCCAGAGGTGCCCACGCAGCCGGATGCAGGCGACGTGACCAGTTGGCCCGAGCCGCCCAAGCTGCCAAATCCAGGCGACGTCGCGAGTTGGCCGGAGCCGCCGAGACCCAAGCGGACCCCGCCACCCGTGGTGATCATGAGGCGTGCCTCTGACGTGAAGGCATCGCCCAAGACGCAGCAGAGACCGGTGTCACCGCCGCAGGCGAAGCCCATGGATGCTGCTGTGGTCAGTCGCTTGCTGGGGCCGGACTATGAGCATGCCGTGCAGGTGGCGCAGTACGCGATTCAGAATGAGCGGCAACGATACGTGCACACTGCTATTCGAGCGTATATTGAAGCTGGTGAACTGCTGATTGAGATCGGACGTCGACAGGCAGCGCCGCATCTTCAGAATATGTACGTTCAATGCCATTGCGAACAGCTACTTGGACGCTTACTGACGAGATCCTGTGTGTAGTGTAAAGACAAAAGCGCTGGCGCTGCTCCAGCGAGCAGAGGGGCTCTCGGATTGGGCCCACCAAATTCTGGCAGTTGATTCGAGCGAGACCGCGCTCACGAGAGCGTTTGAGCATTCACGGATCACCGATGAGCAGCAAATGAGTGAAAAGGAAGCCATGGTGTCCAAGATCCAGTCCGATAACCACGAAATGAGCAACAAGCTCAACCAACTGACTGGCCTCCTGAAGGCGCGACAGCTGTTCCGACGAGCTCTGAGTGCTCATCGTGAACGGAAGGCCCAGAAGCAAGAAAATGCGCGACGCAATAGTTCAGCGAGCATGTATGATGCTGCTCGTGAATCCGTTGGCTCAGAGCCGAGGAGCAGTATCGTGGAAGAAGATATTGACGAGTTGAGATCCAGTCAAACCGATGCACAAGATTCGCCTAGAGAGGCTCAGAAACGCGCGATTGTGAACGAATTGCACGCGAAAATTGGTCTTCCAGAAATCAATCACTTACGCACATTCCGGCCGCTGCACGCTGATAATCGAGCTGAAGCCCGCCAAGAAGAACTCGAGACGGAGCTCGAAAGAGCTCGACAAGAAGCTGAAAAACTTCGAGCAGCAGTTCATGAGATGGAAGAGTGCCTCCGTGCTGCTGCCCAACATTCAAAGCAACGATCCATCAAATTGGAAAAGCAAAAGGAAGAAGACATTTCCAAGGTTCAGAGTGAGTTGGATCGTGTACGCAGGGAGCTGGAGAATGAGCGCCGGTTGTTTGCTTCGTTTGAGAGTAATCGATCCTCGGCTAGCGTATTTGAAGACGACGAAAATCGTCACCGATCTTCAACTGATCCCGATGCTTATGAAAACTTTGCAATGATCGACACGCTTCGTTCATCTCTGCAATCGTTAGATAGCAACTCGTCCTCGTTCAGTGGGCGTTCGCGAAAGGCATCTCGTGATACTCGAAGTATTTCTGTTGATTACGATGAGTCGCCTCAAGTACGGCGGATGTCACAGTCGCACAATTCGCCCCGCCGCAAGACAACCTCTCAGTGGGAAGCCCGACACATGCAAGAAGAGAACGATACAGATGATGATCTCAGTGAAGACGGGGGTGTATGGCTCTAGTTGCATCGATCTTATTCAGGTTTGTTATTTTTAGTCGGTGGCTAAAACGCAATTCATTTATTTAAGAAAATGGCCTATGATCCTGATGTGAGAACGCTGCTTGCTCTATTGATCATATGCTAACTTTCATTCCTAGAAATCTGCCACCATGGACAAGTACGCAAAGTGGGTAGTCGCATCATTCACATGAGCAAATGCTCGTACATTTGTTCTTACTTGATTGGTTGCTACAGGATTAAACTCTTGGGTGAAGGTTCGTTTGGCCGTGTGTACTTGATGCGCGAAACCAAGGCAGGTGATCGACTAGTGTGTGCGAAAGAGATCCAGCAGGTTCACGGATCCGCCTCCACGGAGAGCTATCTGATGAAGAAGCTACACCATCCAAACCTGATTCGCTTTTTTGATTTGGTTGTTGTCCAATCCAAAAAGCCACGACAATGGATCATCATGGAATATTGTTCTGGAGGCGACCTGAAAGCACACCTACTCTCGCTTGCAGCGCATTCTATGGTCGAAGAAAAAATTTGGTATTGGTTTGTGCAGCTTTGCCTTGGTCTGCAGCATATGCACCAGCAGCAAATATTGCACCGCGACATTAAGACTGCCAATATATTCCTTTCCAACGCCGGATTTCTCGTTCTGGGAGACTTTGGAATCGCGCGCGACCTCAAGGATCATGACTTGGCGAAGACTGTTATCGGAACACCTTTATATATGGCTCCAGAGATTTTGGACGGAAAACCGTACGGCTTTGCCTCGGATATCTGGGCCCTCGGTTGTGTGCTGTATGAGCTGTGCACGGGGTATCCACCGTTTACTGCAAGCTCAACACCTGCGCTGATCAACAAAATCTGCCATGGAACGTTTGCTCCAGTCTCGAAAAGCAAGTTTTCACCTCGAATGCAAACAGTCATTAACTCAATGCTAAATGTGAATTCCGACGCACGTCCAAGCGCTCAAGCGCTTCTTGTGGATAAAGACTCGGAGATATACGTGAAGCGATACTTTCACGACCGATATGAACGATGCAAGGCGACTGATGACGAGCGGTTAGCGCTGATACAGCAAATGCAATCGCTGGGATTGCTTGATGCGCTCTCTGCTATCGCTTCTGGTCCATCAGTTCCAAAATGTGGTAGTGATCGCCGTTTCAATGAGGCAAACGAAGCACATAGTATCGACACGAAAATGGAGCGTCAACTTGCACATCAACGAGAGCAAGAACGCCAGCAACAGCTGTTGAGTGCTCTGGAGAGGCTTCACAACATTCGGCGAGAGCAGAAAGTATCAAACAAAGATCCACTACTTCAGCCGACTTCCATGGACCGATCTTTGCATATGAACGATGACAAAAAACGTCACAGTATCGCGAATTCGAACAGTGGTGAAGAAATTCAGTGGAAGGAGCCTGTTCAAGCTGAGCGACCAAGCTCAAGCAGTGGTAGATCTCGCTCGAAGAAGTCCTCGTCAAACGACGGAGGGCACAGCGACACACACTCTCCGTTTCTTGGTATACCTAGGACTGGAGTCCCTCTTACAAGCAATGCAAAGCAGTATACTGCTCGGAGTCCAGTGTGTTCTGACGTTCGAGTGCTGCGCAAGCAAGAGTACGCCAAGGCTGCAGAGCGATACAACGAGCAGCTAAAGAAAATTAACCGAAAAAGTTCACCAAGGAAATTGGAGTACAAGGTTGAGATACAAGTGGAGAGCGACGGAGTCGACGCAGCGATTTTAAAATCGATTCAAGATTTGGAGAAAATGTTGCGCGACGTTCCTTCAACTGCTGGAACATAAAGGCAGCAAATGTGATGTATCGTGGATTTTTTCAGTCCAGTCTTACGGACTTCCTTCTAAAATGACGGGAGACATCTGCTTTGAGATATCCGTGATACTTGTGGCATCATACGTGGAAACTATGCTTTTTTTGCAAGACCGAAGTGCACCGGCATCCAAAAACCTGTCGCAGATCTAATCTTGTGACAACAAGTTGCTGGTACGAGAGTTTAGAAAGTTGCCATTGTACCGTATACTATGGGCACCGTGGGATGAGTTTCTGATTCCCGACCGTGGTACGATTTAGTCATGATTTTTACTCAGAGTCCACCACAACGAGAGACTGGATTCACTGTGAGCCATGCAATATGGATACGACGAAAGGATCTGTTTCAACATCCAAAGCGCATCGTTGGAGACTACAACTGTTAATCCACCTGAGTTTTGATGCGTGTGAAGATCATGTGGCTCGCAGGAGAGCTGGAAATGATGCTGGTGCATGAGCCAGGCCATACCACTCAACCTGATGGGCAGGCGTGCACGAATGCGAGCTCCCAACCATGATTTTAGGATCGCGACCAGACGCGCTCGTGGTGGGGCGTGAGAGAACTGAAAGAAGATCGCGGAATAATTTCCGTTACGCAAACATGTGTCTGAGCCGGTGCTGGATACTGCTCCACCACTGTCTTGAGATCGGCGCTTTGAGACGAGAACCCAGCGCCCAGCTCAATTCACTTTCCGATTTCCCATCGACCACTCAAGCCAATTCCCAGCAAGATGTTCGGATCCGCTCTCTTCTACGCCGCTGCCTGCATGGCCCTCGTCCAGTCTGCCGCTGCTGACATCATCCGCGTGCCCATCAGCAAGGTCCCGGACTCGCAGTTCGTCCAGGGTGTGCTCGCGACGCGCGCTACTAACTCGCTCGCGGCCAGCGGCTCGAACGCCACCTTCTCCACAGAAGCCCAGTCGAACGTCGTCATCAAC
>JAADVQ010000245.1:0-19378 GCA_023335835.1 Elongisporangium senticosum
CTTGCCAGCAATGAGCTGATCAAAGATCCACATCTTGTCATCGGGGACGTACGAGGCCAGGCGGTTGGTCCAGAGCCAGTTGAGCTTGTCCGTGGTGATGTAGGTCGTGGGCTCCGAGAACGTGCATGTGCCAGTGGAAGTGGTGGAGGTCGTCGTGGTCGTGGCCGCAGACGCGGTGGTGGCCAGAGAGGTTTCCGCCTCGGAGGCCACCGACGCAGTCGACTCAGTCGAGGCCGACGACGCGGTCGAGGCCACTTCAGACGCAGCTGACGACGCAGTCACGGGGGTGGCCGTGGTCGGCGTGGGCGTAGCAGTCGTAGGCGTGGGAGTGTGCTTGGTATGCTTGCTCTTGGCTTCAACACACGACGGTGTGGAAGCCAGGGCCAGGATGAGTGTGGCCAACACGAGAACTTGCTTGAGCTTGAGACAGGTTGCCATGGTGATGCTTGGATGCAAATTGAAGACTGCAGAGGTGGAAGGCGCCTGGCACTAGGCTCCCCATCCTTCGCGTCCTGCCGAATCCTCCGTATCGCATGGTTCTCCTGAACAAAGAGGCAAAGCAACAAGGATTGGCACTGTCTCCGATTGTGAGCCACGTTGAGCCGGTCCGCTTTGGCGTCGTCATGCTGGTCTGAGCGCAACTCCGATGCGACAGCAATGGACTCTTCAGCCCATCTCTGTACACAAAAATACTCTGTAGCAATATTTATAGTATCGACAACAATTGGTCCTGATCCAAGACCTGGAGACCTGGAGATAGCGAGAGCTCGGTTCGAGTTCTGTCTGATTAAGTGCAATGAAACAAGGATGCGACTCACTATGATCACAACTTGTTCATTAGAGATTTATTTGTACGCTTTGTGTGGCCGAACTTGTGAAAAATTCGTCAAGCTTTGTCAAATTGTCGGAAATTCACGCACAGTACAGTGCTGGAAATATCAATAGGGGTCAGAATTGCGAAAATCGACCAAATAAATGAACCACCTTTTGCCAAATAAATGACATACTTTTCCCCAAAGAAATCACACGTTCCGAATATGCCACACCTATCGTTTCCTTTTACATTGTTCAAAAGTGAAGGTGATTTTGGTCTTTGAGGGCAAATAAAAGATTATTTGGTCAAATGATCAACGAAAAAGGTGGTTGATTTCGCAAATAAAATGACCCACATATGGGCAAATAAATGAAAGTCAGAATGCAGTACTGAGCGATTATTTTGCCGCCTTCCGTTTCCAAATCCGACGCGAACTCGCCACATCATGTTGTTATAAACTACCGTAATAAACGACAATACATTGCTGTATTTTACACGTAAATACTACCGTAATATATGGAAATACATTATTGTATTTTACTCATAAATTTACGATATCACAACAGTATATAATATATATTGTAAATTTGTTGGGCTGCAACCAATAGCACTCTACGTTCGTGCCACTCTGATACAAACACAAACCATGAACCAGGAGTTCTGGCCCACCAACAATAGCACGTGTCCTGGTCCAGGACGCGCGCTGTTGTTGTTCAAGTATCCTACGACCAACTGGTGCTGAAACGCATTCAAATCGCACTGTCTATACACTGTGGAAAAAAATCAAAATCAGCTGGGACAGAAAACGGGAAGCGGCACGAATCAAATGGTGTCACGAGGACGTACAATGCTGCGCTTTGCTGTTCGAGTGGCCCGACTGATTCTCTTGGCTCGTGAGCTGAATGGCACACACTCTTGGCACGAGGGTCACTCTATCCTTGTGGTCGTACTGGATGGAAAATAGATATTGATCCCATGGAAGCGTCCTTCAACAGCTCGAAAGAGGGAATTAAAAGCGCCCCCGCCTCTACTGTACAGCACACGTGACACAAGGACATGTGGCGGCTTGCAAATGTAAACTGCCCAACTTCTACAGGACTAAATTTAGTATGGGGTTCATAAACCGCATAACACAGCTTAAGCTGCGGTTTTAAGACATCTGAGTGAACGTATGTACGAGACTTGCCGCTAATGCAAATCTATTAGAGCCGATCTTTGAATCCGAGCGAGCCGGTGCCGGTGTTTGTCTATGCCCTCGGCACCGACTTGACGACACCTGGAGGTTTCCCAGTTTCGGTCTGCGCGTGTCCCTCAGCGTGAGAGGGGGCTCTCGCAAGGCTCACGACCCACGCGGCGCCGCAGTTGGTTCTGAGGAACCATGTGCCCGCTCCAAAGATATCATGAAGACGCGAGCGCTTCTGAATGGTAATCTTCCCGTCCAGGCGCTCGGGTGTCCCCAGTTTCCAACTTGCAGCCAAGCGCAATGGCTGCGATCCATTTCAAGCTCAAGCACGTTCTGGTGCTAGCCGTGCTTCTCTTCGCGCTGGCCTACGCGCCGGAGGCAGTTGATGCCAAGAAGAGCAAGCATACCAAGCACACTGCGACGCCCACGACTGCTACTCCCACGCCGACCACGGCCACTCAGGTGACTGCGTCGTCAGCTGCGTCTGAAGTGGCCTCGACCGCTTCGTCGGTCTCGACTGAATCGACCTCGACTGCATCGGTGGCCTCCGAGGCGGAAACCTCCGCCACTACCACGTCTTCGTCGGCCTCCGCGTCTGCGGCCACTGCTGCTACGAGCACCACCACCTCGTCTGCCTCTACGGTCGCGACCACCACCAGCTCCAACGGCACGTGCACGTTCTCGGAGCCTACGACTTACATCACGACCGAGAAGCTCGACTGGCTTTGGACCAACCGCCTGGCCTCGTATGTCCCCGACGACAAGATGTGGATCTTCGATCAACTCATCGCTGGTAAGGGCAACCTGAACTACTGCATCCGCTGGGACAGCAAGGATACGCTCGCCAAGACCACGGCCGCCAAGATCGGCACGATGCTCCAGCGTCAGCTGAACGAGTGGAACGCGTGGCTCATGGACTACGGCTGCTGGCCGTACGAGAACGTCACGGTGGCTGTTGTGGGCTGGGCTACGAACGACACGTCGCTCTTTGGCTGGACCGACGACTCGCTGGGCACGATCTACTCGAGCGACTCGGACGCCGACAGTATCCCGATGTGCCCCACGGTCTGCTACAAGCACCGCGACGGCCTGAACACTAACTCGGACCTGGCTTCGTGCGAGGGCGCCGGCTTCGATCTGTACCTGCAGCTGACTGAGGGCATGGGCCTGGCTGGCTACGGCTACGACTGGGGCGAACAGGTCGACGAGACGACCACGCTCGAAGACATCGACGACCAGACGCTCCACATCGTGGCGCACGAGATGGGACACGGCTTCGGTCTGCCCGACTTCTACGAGACCTCGGACGAGCCTCCAAGCGGATGGCCGGATTGCATCATGAAGGCTGGCTCGTCCATGGTGATCAACGACGCCGACGGCTGGATGCTGCGCTGGGTCTGGGAGAAGATCTACACGCGCTACTACTAGACATTGTAAAGTTTGTGTTGTGCGCACATTGCTACGAATGAATAAGAAATGTTGAGTCAATACTTGGTTATACTTATACCTATTTAGGCCTGTAGCTCTTTATCAAGTCGCTTGTCGCCCGATCCTCACAGAAAGATTGCGTTTTACGATCCTCATGGATTAGTTAACTCGGTCTGAATATGTGGATACATATCCAATTGAGACAGGTGAGTAACGGGGATGAGTGTACCAGTGCGATGCGATCTTCACCCAAGTCGTGCTGGCGGATTTGCAATCACCCACCCACGCAGCTCTGGATGTTGATTCAGCAACACGATCTGCACTTGACGTGTACGAAGCTCATTCAGTCTCTCACTTTGCAATTCGCCATCGACTCAAGATGTTCGCCCTCCACATGAAGCACGTTCTGGTTCTAACCGCTCTCGTTCTCGCTGTCGCCTTCGCGCCTGCGGACGCCACACGCTACACTCGACCTGGCTACAAGGCGGCCACGCTCAAGGGAACGCAGAGCTCGTCCGGATCGGCTGAAGTCGCGACCGAATCGCCATCCCCGTCGCCGAGCACCGACGCTCTGTCCGGCGTCGCTCAGGCCATCGAGTCCGCTCTGTCCAATGCTACGGACGTCTTCCCTGCGTCCACCTGAGCTCCAGCCTGTTCCAGCCTGTGAGATAGTATCGTAATAGAAGAATACACCACTGATGCACGTCTAAATGGTTGCTCCTTGTTGAGATGAATTGGGAAGAGAATGTATAGGTTCACAATCGTTAATGCGCTGCGACTTGGCGGGCGACCAGTGCCTTGTAGATTCCATTGGGAATCGCCATCAGCTGGTCGTGTGTGCCCTGCTCCACGATGGCGCCGTCATTCGTCACAGCGATGAGGTTGGCATTGCGGATGGTCGAGAGACGATGCGCCACAATGATCGTGGTGCGCTGCTTCAGCGAGAGCAGGTGGTCCAGCGAAGCCTGGACGACGCGCTCGCTTTCATTGTCCAGAGCACTAGTGGCTTCGTCAAGCAAAAGCACTTCCGGGTCTCTCAGGATCGCTCGGGCAATCGCAATGCGCTGCTTCTGGCCACCGGAGACCTGGGCACCACGGTCGCCAACATCCGTGTCAATGCCATCCGGGAAGTTGTTGATGAAGTCGAAGGCGTTGGCCTTCTTGGTGGCCTCGATCACTTCCTCACGAGTCGCGCCGGGCTTACCCAGAGCAATATTCTCGGCGATGGTACCAGCGAACAGCACGGGCTCCTGACTCACGAGAGAAATGTGCTCACGCAGCCACGACAAGTTCAGCTGGCGAATGTCCGTGCCGTCCAGCGTCACGATACCGGCTGCGGGGTCGTAGAAGCGCTCCAGAAGAGAGATGGCCGTGCTTTTTCCGCTTCCACTGGCACCAACCAGAGCCACAGTTTGGCCGCGGGCGATCTTGAGACTATAGTCCTTGTACACTTTGGTGTCAGGGCGCGACGGGTAGGTAAACTCCAGGTGCTTGAACTCAATGTCGCCATTCAAGTGTTCCGGCTTGGCCCCAGCGGGCGAAGTCGCATCAATTTCAGGAACACGATCGATGATCTTGAACACACGATACGCAGCCAGCTTGGCCGTAGTGCCATCAGTCACGCCTTGGGCAGCCATACCGACAGCGAACATACTCAGCATGATCACCATCATCACCATGAAGAAGTCTTGGAACGTGATCGAGCCGTCAGTGATCCAGCGACCACCAATGTAGAACAAGAAGGCGATGTTGAAGAAGTTGATGCCCAGCGAAAAGCCGAACGCACCGCCGCCGATCAAACCAGTCTTCACATCAGACTTCTTGGACACATCCAGGAAGCCAACGTAGGTAGAATTCAGGGACTTTTCCATGCTGAAAGAAGCAACAGTTCGAATAGCACCGATAGCTTCCGAGAGGATCGAGCCGGCCGCAGTGTCGGCGTCATTGTTCTTCTTGCCCTTGCCGCCTCCACCCATTTGCGCAGCCTGGACGTAGGAGACGAGCATCAGAATGGGAGACGTCGCGAGAAGCGTCAGGGTCATCTTCCAGCTGAAGTAAAAGGCGATTCCAAAGGCAATGCCGAGGGAAGCCATGTTCACGAGCGTCTGGTTCAGCATCTCGGAGGTCATAGCCTGCAGAGTAGCCGAGTCTGTAGCCAGGCGAGAGATCAACGCGCCCGAAGAGTTTTCATCCAGATCAAACCAGCCAACCTCTTGGTGGAGCATGGCACTGAAGGTCGCCAAACGCACACGAGACACCAGCTTCTGCGAAGCGACGGCGAAGCCATAGTGCTGCATGATGATCGAGAATCCGAACGCAACACCCAGGCCAATGAATCCGAGCGACCAGTAGCGGGCGTCCGTGAGCATCTCGTGTTTGGTCTTGGAATAAGCGAAGAAGAGCACGGTGACCTTGGTGAGAAGAACGCCCCACACGGGGAACACAGCGGCGTTCATGATGGCGCCAAACCCTCCCATCAGCATGTACTTCCACTCGGGCATGCTCATTCTCCAAATACGGCCAAGCGACACCTTTGGGGGCTTGCCGTCTCCAGCTTCACTGTCTTCAGTCGCAACGTCTTGGTCGTTCACACTTACCTTGCTTGTTTGGCGAGCAAGCTTGAATGAACTCAACTTCTCCGACGAGGAGCTCGATCGGTGGTGCAGCAATGCTTCAGGCGCTTCTTCGATTTCATCAGTACTCGAGCGGTTCTGCGCTTCCACGAGCATTCGGTAGCGGCCATCGGGGATGCGCATAAGCTCGTCGTGCGATCCGATTTCCACAATCGACCCACCGCTGTGCACAGCAATGCGATTAGCGTTTCGGATGGTCGACAGGCGGTGAGCGACAATGATGGTCGTGCGCTTGGACGTAGCCAGCAGGCTGTCGAGCGATTCCTGCACAATGCGCTCGCTCTCAGTGTCGAGGGCACTCGTGGCTTCGTCCAGCAGCAGAATGGGAGGGTTTTTGATGATAGCGCGAGCGATGGCGATGCGCTGCTTCTGGCCACCAGAGAGCTGAGCGCCGCGCTCACCGACCTCAGTGGCGAAGCCCTGAGGGAATTCCGAGATGAAGGTGTAGGCGTTGGCCATCTTGGCGGCCTCAAAGACTTCTTCGTCCGAGGCGCCAGGCGAGCCGTGGCGAATGTTTTCCAGGATAGAGGTCGAGAACAGCGTGGGCTCCTGGCCGACCAGGCCCACCTGTTTGCGAAGCCATTGCACGTTCAGGTCCTTGATGTCGTTGTCGTCAAGCAACACAGAGCCGCTGAGCGGATCGTAGAATCGTTCCAGCAGAGACACGATGGTGCTCTTGCCGCTGCCACTAGGGCCAACGAGCGCGATCGTCTCGCCGGCTTCGATCGTGAGCGAGTAGTTGCTGCAGACTTTGACCTCCGGACGGGACGGATAGGCGAACGTGACGTTGTCGATCTTGATGCGGCCAGCAACTTGAGGCAGCGTCTTGCCTGTGTCATCGATAGGATTGATCAGCGACTCGCGCTTGATGACAGCGAACACGTCGAAGGCGGCGGCACGAGCCGAGTAGATGGCCTGCGCACTGGGGCCGGCCTGGCCCAACGCCATGGCGCCCATGATGACGGAGAAGAACACCGTGAGCACACGGCCGCCGTCATAGCAGTTGCTGCCCGTGCACGTGTTGCCGTCCAGCCGGTCGTTGGCGACCTTGAGCGCTCCGTAGAACATGCCGCAGGCGTAGGTGCAGAAGACCGTGAAGAACATGAGCCCCGTGCCCCAGCCCACTGCGAAGCCCTTCTTGATGCCAGCTTGCGTGGACAGGTCCAGCGCGGCCTCGTACTTCTTGATAAAGTGGTCCACCGAGTTGAACATGTGCACCGTGCGGATGTTGCTGAGCGACTCCTGCGCGATGGCGCCGGCCTTGCCGTAGGACTCGATCCCGGCCTGCGTGGCTGTGGACAGCACCTTCATGGCCAGGTAGGCCGTGGCGGCGATGAACGGCACGAAGGCCAGCAGGATGAGTGTGAGCTCCCAGCCCTTGATGAGGCCGATGATGAGGCCGGACACGGCCATGGACGCGAAGTGGATGCCGTCGCCGACCTTGCGGCCGATGCCGTTCTGGATCGTGACGCTCGTGTCGGCCACGCGCGTGGGCAGCTGCATAGGGTCGTTCACGTCGAACCACCCGATCTCCTTGGTGATGATGGCGCTCACGTAGGCGCTGCGGATGCGCTTGGCCTGACGCGAGGCTGTGACGGACCAGCACGCGACCTGCGCGAAGCCACAGAAGAGCACGGCGATGCCGACGTAGACGAACTTGACGGCCGAGTCGTTGATGTTGGTGGCCATGGTCTTGGCGTCCATGGGCTCGGACGGGTTGAACGAATTGAGCATGCCGCCGAAGAGCAAGATCTGCACGGGCTGGGACACGCCCGCCAGCATCGAGCCCAGCGCACCAGCCGCCATGAGCCACTTGTCCGTGGCGTCGGCGTACGTGAAGAGCTCTGAGAGCGGCACGAGCTTGCCATCAGTCGTGGAGTCCTGCTTGGACGCCGAGTCGCCCTCCACGGCCTCAGCCTTCTGGAAGCCGACTTCCAGGCGGTTCGTCTGGCCGGCCTCGGGCGCCGCACGCGGTGTGTGGGCGGCCGTGTAGCCTGTGGTCTGGTAGTCTTCCTCCCCTGCGACCGACATCGTGGCGGGTGATGGGTCCTCTGCTATGTTTGGGCTTTATAGAGAGGAGGCGGATTGCGGAATGGGGTGGATGGATCAGTCCCGAAGGAAGGCCTTTGGGTGCCGTCGACTGAACCACAACTGCCGTAGCGGTCGTTTATTGGCTGAAAACACGTTTGTTTACAACAAAGGGCTGGGCGAGCATGATTAGCACTCGCGGCAGTTTTGTACTTTTGACTCAGCCAACTGAAATACCAGTTTCTCATTGGTTGAAAACCTGTTTGATTACAATGAAGGGTTGGGCGAGCGTGATTAGCACTCGGCTATTTCTGCGGTACCATACAGTTAAATTGCCTGATCGTTGCCCATACAAACTCCAAGTGGACTGACTCACAAAGTGGGACTGCCCCGAACCCTTTTGAGGCTTCCGTTACTGTACAAATAATAGGGGTAAAAATGAGCCAAAGGAAAGATACGAATGAGGGTGGGGCTTGTACTGGGCCAATTGCCCATGAATGCTGGTCAACCAACATTTGGACCGAAGAGTGATGGATTGACCAGTCAGAAAGATAAGCTGCAACAAAAAACATCATCCCCTGTGTACGTCAGATAGATAAGGGACTTCAAATCAGTGCTTTGAGTATGAGCAGGTTGCGATATGATACGACTACACAAAGAATAAAAATAGTCAAAACACAGCTGCGTTAGCCACCAAGGGCAAGGTGCGGATACGCATGTAACCGTAGCCACGAAGATACGGCACGCATCAATGCAGGGTGCTGAGATGCTGGGTGCTGAATGTCTTGCGAGAGCGATACGCCATGATGCAAGCTCTTGAGTCTTTGAGCACATACACTGGTAGCGTGTGATAAGCATCGCCACGAAACGACCAGAAGATATTGGAAGACGTTATTGAAACAGTAAGTCTGTCTCAGCGTATCTGAATACTTTAGAATTGTACACCTTTTGCCGGGCAAATTGTCCAAGTAGGTCAACCAAAGTGTCCCGACCAAGGTTTTTTATTTAGTGGGTTGCCCGGCAAAAGGTGTATAAGTTGTGTACAGTACTGGAAAGAATACGACCAATCAGCATTCTGTATGCATGCATTTGTTTAAGCACCAACATTATGTATGCGTATAACAGAAATATGCATATACATATCGGCTTCAAGGAATGATCCTTGACCGGACGGAACATTTCTTGACCGGACAGAACAATCCGCGAACAACTGTTTGTAACGCATCAACTATTTCAGTTATCAGTCGTCAATATCAAAGTCAGCGAGGAGTTGGAAATGCCTCGGCAGCGAAGCTGGCTCTTCCTCAAAGTAGCTGCATCCAGTCCAGTCGTCACTTTCAGACACAGTTAAACACAATGAATACTGTGCAGCCTACCGCTTGAGACTGGTTTCGATATTGCACTGCTGCATCTGTTGGCAAAACTCCAGGATCTCACTCCGGATCCATGGTCTCTCTTTTGCGTCGAACTGGTACGGAGTGACGTGGAAGTAGAGTTGGGCGCTGCAGTACAATTCGTCATTGGTGGGCAAACATATTTGTGAATGCATTGGCTTCATACCTGAATGCAGGAAGAGACGCGAGGGATGGTGAGGCTGGAGGAACGACACCAGGGTGAGATCCGTTCCCGCCATCTAGCCAATGCATTGATTTCAGCTTCCAAAGCGACCACAAGTCAGCCACATGACAGCACAATGAGACGCAGGTCGCTCTTTTACCTGACTGAGGAACTCTCTCTCAGCCTGATGCTCTGAGAGCGCGTCTTCCTCGTTGTTGTCGCTGGAGTTCTGCTCATCTGGGATACTTGCTGCTACTTCCGCCAGGAATTGGTTCAGAACCACGACTCCTTTGCTGAATCCGACCACATGCAGCGGAAGCGTTGTCGACACTCTAACTGAAGCAGCAACAGGACGTCAGGTTGCTCATTTCAAGGCGCATGGATTCAGAGGGTAGTTGGCAATGCAAACCTTCTTCAGAGCGCAGCTCGCTTTGCGCACTGCGCATAAGAGACTGTAGATGCTTCACTGCGCAGCCAGATGAGGGATCTACGCAGCAACAGGATCAGCATGATTGAATCGATCAGGTCCGGTGCAAAAAGCCGTACATGAAGTGGCACAGCCGAATTTGTTGGTGCAGACGAAGTGGTCAAAGCAGCTGAACGCGCCGTACTCGAAGCGGCTGGGCTGGACCACCCACACAGTGATCTGCTCGCCAAACTTGTCCACGAGAATGTCTGCGACTGCCTCATACGCGTAGTCCGTGAACTCTGCGTACGATCCTTCCATCCTGCAGCTCAATAGACGTCAGCGCATCCCCACTGAGAGCGAGGCGAAGCGTCGCAGAGGCTTACATAGCGTCACTGAAGTTCTGAATGTCCCCAGGGAAGTAGAGCACGTTTCTGGTTGCATCCGGCACAGCAGACACGAGCACCTCGTTCTTCCTGCAGCACGATATTGGCCAGACACGCCAAGTGAGTACAGCAATGCGCAAGTTCCGCAACAGTGCACGCACTGGTCCATCCATCCGGTGCCGATCACGCGTAGCACACGGCGCGGGGCATGACAACTCTGCTGCTTCATCCCGGTGTCGCTCTGATGCAGTGAGAGGCCGACGCGCAGTTGACCCTGAGCCTCTCCCTTGAACAGCAAGAGGTCACGGCTTCTATCCCGCATCGGATTGGCTGGAATCAGTTTATTTCTGTTGTTTGATTGGTTAAATATCTTGCATAGATGTCTTCTATGAGAAATAGGTTCACAACGTGAGGAATAAAGTTCTGGTAGTATTGTCCTAACGTTAATGGAGATTCCGACATCCATAGCAGAGCCATGGATCGTTGTTGAGTCAGTTCTGAAGAGCAGTGATGGACACGAAGCCGTTGTTCTCGCTCGTGAAGCGGCCCTTGACGCGCTGGCGCTTGGCGGCGCACGCTCGACGCATGTCGGACACAGACGGGTCCATGACCTTAGTCACAGGGCGCTGTTTGCGCTTCTCCTTCCAGCGCTCCACGCGGAAATCACGAGCAGCTGTAACAGGAGGAGGAGGGCCGACGAGAAACGAAGATCCAAGTAGAAGCGACGGAGGTCCACACGGTCGAAACGGCGCAGCAGCAGCCGCAGCGGGGGAAGAAGCCTGGTCAATGCGGACCGAAAACTTGGGAACGAAGATCCGTGAGTCAATGCGGGGCTCATGCACTGATGGTTCATTGGCCGCCACTCGAGGCAGAGCACTGTGAAGGTCAAAGACCCGCGCAGGCTGCTGCACAGGAGTCTTGAGCTTCTCCGCCTCCTCGTCCTCCAGCGCAGAGAACAACGACGACACGTAATCGACGTTCTCCGCATCCAACGAATCCAAATCCGACACCAATGGCTCCTGCGTCAAGGACTCTGCTTGGTCTGCACAGTTCTCCACGAGAGAGCTGAACAGCATACTCATGTCGTCCACGTTCTCTGCATCATCATAATCTTCTTCCAAAATCTTCTCTTCATTCGTAGGCTGGTCCAAAAAGCTGAACCACCCAGCCATTTCATCAACGTTGTCCGCATCCTGCAGCTCTTGGTCAGTGGCCAGTGACAAGTCCAACTCATCTAGCAGCTCCGTCGACTGATTCGCGTCCAGCTCCGTGAATGCATCACTGATCTCGTCCACGTTGATCGCGTCATCCTCATCCACGAGGCCCTTGAGGCTTCCAACGCCTTCCTCCTCTCCGCGGCTAATCTTCGCGAGCAAAGCGCTCAGGTCGTCCGCGTCCTCTCTCTCTCGTTCATTCTCAACTTGATACACATCGCTGATCGATGCGAAATCTTCAAAGTGACTGCCAACAGGGCAGTCGGCCCCGGACGGACTGCCGCCATGCACAGGCTTCTCGAGCTGGCAAGCTCGGGAGCTCTGGACACGACAGAAGCCGTCGCGGAGCCGATCGGGGCCGTCTAGGCCTCGATCAACTGTCCCTGCTGGGCCAGCGGGGACTGGGTCGACCGGAATCGAATCATGCGGCAGAAAATCGGGTTGCGTGAGGTGAACGACATCTTGGTAGTTCTTCGGTTGGTAGAGACCGGAAGGGAACTTGCTCAGAGTAGAGACCGGAAGACGGCGCTAGCAGAAAGAGAAGAGACGGAAGGCGACTGCGACGACTGGAGGGTGGCGGCAATCGGAATCCGTGGGGAGACGATCTCTTCTCTTGTCAGGTAACGCTCGTTGAAGCACGCGCGCGCGGAGAGACCGATAGAAGCTGGAGCTAAATGCGAAAAAGAAAAGTGATCGAGGCTACGGGCAGGCGGCATCGGAAACACCTCTATCAGTTGATGTACTTGTGTGTTTAGTATTCCTTGGATTTTTTAGCTTACCCATATATAAGCATACATACAAATTGAAGGTATTGCATGTTCTATAAATAAATTTTTTAAGGGTGATGGGCTTGATGGAGAGGGGTTACAATCAAGGAGATGATTATCGTTATATAAGTACTTTTATGCATTTGCTTGTAAAAGCTACATGATAATGTACTTATTTAAGCTACAACCCTTTTAGGTTGTGAGTGATGGTCGTGTCATACGCTGCAGCCACAACCGAAAAACGTCTGGAGCACATCAGTAGTTTCAAAGCACGGTGGACATTTACATTCACACTTCTCTCACAGAACAACGAATACGCAGACAAGAGACACGAAGGGATCTCATCAGGAGATGGAGGAGGTAGGTACTGCACTGCAGTGGTAGAAGGGATCACAGGCACGTGCCCGAAGCAAATGACATGGGGGATCCGCTCGACGAGACCGTATCGGAGTCCTCGTTCGCCTTGCGGTGGCGGATGCAGAGTCCGCCCTTGCGTGCCGCCTGAAAGCACTCGGGAGCGGAGCAACGCTTGCCTCCGCCGTGGCTGTAGCAAAAACCACCGGCCTGCGCGCTCTTCATGCAATCCTGCGATGAGCACCGCTTGCCACCTCCATGGGAGATACAGAAGCCTCCGCCGTGCGCGCACTTGGTGCAGCCATCCATTTTGCACGGCTGTCGCCCGCCGTGGCCCATGCAGAACCCCTTTCGACGCGCGACGTTGTTGCAATGCAGGACCTTGCACTTGCTTCCGCCTCCATGCGCCTTGCAGAGACCGCCGCTCTGAGCCACGGTCTGACAGCCTTGAAAGTTGCAGCGTTTGCCGCCGCCATGCCGGATGCAATACCCCCCGCTGAGCGCGTACTTGAAGCAGTCGGTGACTCCACATTGGCGACGGTGGTGCACATTGCTCTTAGTGCGTGGTCCAAGATTGGGCTCGTCATTCGACAGCAGATCACGCAGTGACAGCGGCTTCCGGGTCTTGGTGACGTAGCTATCGGATCTCTTCGTGTTGACTGCCGCACGTTCATACGACCGCATCAGATTACGCGCCACGTTGCTCTGCATGGCACGGCCCTGTGGATCCACGATGTTCCAGAGCGAGGGCAGCGACGTACGGAATGAGGACGAACGCATGGGCTTGGGGAAGAGCGAGTGGAGATTCGGCAGCGGCGCAGCCGAGCCCGACGGCGAGATGGAGTTGGGCATGTGGTAGTGCTGGATGAACGGAGTGAAGATCGCCATGGCGCTTGAAGTACGAGTCGAGTGGTCGTGGGGAGGAGTGACGCGCTGTTTGCCGCGAAGACTGCAAATGGAGAAGTGAGAGGTGTCCGCACTCCGCTTCGCTCCTCGCTCGATCTTTTGCTCCTCTCACGCGCGCCGGTTTCGTCCACTCCCCTCCTCTCCTCTTCACGCATGTCCAGTCCATCGCCATGGCATTGCTACGTGGCGTGCACAGCGTGAGAGCTCCTTTCTTATCTGGTGTGTCCTGCTGCCAGATCTTAGCAGTAATTGCGACCATCCAGTCGGCTGACTGCTTTTCGTCGGTACTGTACGTACGCTGCTTTCCCTTCTTGTAAACGTTCCAGCAATCGCGCACAATAGGTATCAACAAAGAGAGCCTTCGGGCTCCCACTGTGCGCACCCATTCCATTGTGGCTACGCCCGACATGCGGAGCGGAAAGAGTGTGTATCTTAATGCGTTAGGAGACACAATCGACAACAACAAAGGCGCGTGCACTTCGATATGTGTAAACGAAACGGCTTTCAGCAACAAAGGAATGAATGAAATTTTCACCAAGAGCCACGATCCAACATATGTGACGTTGATTCCACATCATTCTGGTTTACTCGACAAAGATCATGTCCAAAGGGCGCGAAATTGGCGCATTCGTTCGCGTTAGGCAATGATGCCTGACCAGCACATTTGTCCGACTAAACAAATCCGTCCGAGACGGCTCTTTGTCGTCAGCTCTTCACATATCTTCTCGCTCTGGATACGTGAAGTAGCCAAAATGAGAGTAAAGGCTCGAGTGCGGGAGATCCAAAAGAAAGAGCAGAGGAGTCTAAGAATTGACCGTCTCCGTGTTGGTTTGATAATTAGTTTAAGTGCAAAAGAAATTAGTGCAGCAGCAAGTTGTGGAGGAATGTGATGTCTTCGTCTGACCACATTTCCTTCTCGCTCATGGATGAGATGAGCGGCGCCAAGGCCATGAAACTCTCCTCTCCTTCCGGGATGCACACGGACAGGAACGACTCGGGCGTGAAGTCGTCGATGCCTGTTGGCGTCGTCTCTTCGTCCTTCTCCATCGAATGCGCTTCGTTGGCGCCCCCGTCTTCTCCCATGTCGTCGTCGCCTTCGTCACAGCAGTCGTCGTCGTCTTCATTCTCTTGGTGACCCATCTTGGCGTTCGCGTTCGCATCCGCACTCCCAATCATTGGGTATGCGGTCGGCGGGAGCGAAAAAGATAGAACAGGTGTCACCATAACGTCCGGGTTGGTCAGAAAGGACATGGAAAAGTGATTGGCCATCTTCGAGCCGCCAACGGAGTTGGGGATCTGGATCGGTGGCGCCATAGCTGCCACCGACTGGGTTTCCGGAGCCGCCATCCCATTGAGCGCGTGCATCCCAATCGTCTTCTGGTGCTGGTGCTCGTAAAAGAGCTGCTGCGCCACGGCCATGGACACCTGTTTCTTCAGCACTGCGCGACGCTGCGAACGTTCACGTCGGCGGATTGCGTGGATGGTCTGATACTTTCTGTCGCTGCGACGCTGGATCAGGTTCTGTTTGATGCGGTGTTCTTCACACAGCGAGTGGGCGTCGCCATTGCGCTTGAGCGTGCGCTCGTTGAAGCACTTGCCGGTTTTGTACTGGCACTTGCCATGGTACGTGCGAGCAGCGCCGCCCGCAGCTGCTGCTTCGATAGTCGTCCCGGTCTCCGCCTTGACCACTGGAGCGTCATAGTTGCTGGAAGCCATCGTTTTCAGTTGTGTGGGCGGGCGGAGGACCTGAAGACGAGAGGAGAGGAGACCTGAGGATTGAGGAGCGGGATAGACACTTGAACCAATCGCTCAGCCTGAGGCTTGTGGAGAGGTATTTGAAATTGCAAACTGTGGCGCAGCGTCACACACACGAGGCTAAACCATACGGCAGGACTCTATTGTGGTCCGCAGCTGCTTCGAGGGGCAACACGAAAAGCTCTCTGCTATAAATATCAACCAACCCAGTAGTATCTGATTTTCCCCAATCGCTCAAAGGCTATAATCAAAAGAGCTAAAGATAAACCGCTCATTTGGAGCAACTCAACTCTTTTGTGCACGTTGAAATCTTTCACTGGCTTTCGCCCCAGAATTATTTTACCTGGACCTTGAACCGCATTGTGAGCCCACATCTCTATTCAACCGGATTCCTCCCAGTAGGACCCTAATACTTCGAGAGGATGAACAAAAGGATTCTGCGAATCAAATGGATATAAATATGCCAGCTGTACTCGTCCTCGAGACATGAGGACGAGTACGTTGGGTTGGCGTGGGTTGGGCTTTGCAAAAGAGCTTTGCAGCGGAAGCGGTACATTATGTGGTACACAGTACCGCAAATGTACCGCATTCAAGCGCGATTGATTCCGCCGATCTGGAAGCCGTCGGATTCACAATGGAGTCTGGAGTGCTTGGGTATATTCCCAGCGGATTCGGTATCGCGGGTCCCACTCTCATCACCTCCGAGAGCCAATGGGATCGCTCCGCTCCTCCTTCTTTTTCTTCCAAGTTCTCGAAGGGTTCAGTGCGTGCTTCCCAGTCCATACAAGCAGCCTCAGACCTCAGCCTTCATAACCCCTCTTCAACCTTCATAAAAACCGTCAACCTCCATGCAGCCACCACTGGCGTCCAGACGGTCACTGCAGGAGCTGACTGTCAATGCGGCCGTGCGTGGGGCCGAGTCCCTGGCCAAACGCACGTGGGTGCCCGTGCCCATCGTCAAGCGTTCGCCTGTGCGTCCGCCCGTGTTCGTGAACCAGCGCTTCGCTCTGTGGCAAAGCGCGCCCACGAGCAGCGCCACGGAGCCTGGGCAGCTGCTGGAGCAGGACCAGCGACTGCTCCGTGAGCTGCCGACCAAGCCGTTCGCTCGTCTGCTGCTCCCTCTTCGCTATGGACCGACCCATGGCACTACGGCCTACCACCAGTGGTGGTTCGACAAGCCCCAGGGCGCACAGTCGGACTGGACGGAGCTGGCGGACGCCATGCGCGCCCACCCGCGGCCGCGTCAGTTCTTCGTGCTATCACTGTTCGAGCAGGACACCAAGCAGCAGCAGCAGAAGATGCCGCCGTCAGAGGTGCCTGGGCCAGTGGGCACGGAAGTGCTCTTCGCCAATGACGACGTCACGCTCTGGGACTTCCGAGTGCCGTCCATGGCGACCTGTCCGCTGCACGAACACCGCTACCCGTATGTCTTCATCAACCGCTGCCCAGGCGAGAACCTGGGTCTGGACGCCGATATGACGCAGACCGGCGTCTCCAGCTTCCGCACGGGCGAGTTCCGCTACGTGGACGTGGATCCCACCGCTGCGAAATGCATCCACGCGTTCCAGAACGTGGCGCCGCACACGCTGCAGCAGTACATTGTCGAGTTCAAGCGCTAGCAAGAGAGAATAAGTGTTCAAATCGTTACCTCTTGTGCGATACCACGTTGCGTATTGCTGCTGCGGACGGTCGCTTTGGCTGCTGTTGTCGCTGCTGCTGCTTCCTTTCCAGTTGCTTCTCCAGGTCTCGGACAAGCGAGAGCTCGCCCAGCAGCTCATGCGCATTCGCTGAGGCCTCAGGTTCATTTAATTGCTCGACCTGAGCGTCAAACGCAGTGCGATCCAGGTCGGCTTGCTCCCACAAGCGCGTCGCTCTCCTCCAAAACACAGTCGACAGCGCCCGGATGTCTTCCAGCAGCAGCTTCTTCTGCTGCGCGTAGCTGGAGAGCACGGCTTCCACACTTGCTTCGTGTGCGTCGTCGTCCATTCGCTCCTCCAGCGCCTTGGTCTCGTTCAGATGCCGATGCAGTCGACTCTTGGTTGGCTTCGCAGGCTTCTCAAAGAGGGGTGCAGGTTGCTGGTCTGAACAGGCCGCCAGAGGGAACGCGGATATCGCAAGAGGCTTATGGCGCTGGTCAATCGCCTCCTGGAAGCGCACAGTGGGCATGGTCGCTATGGGTTTGCCCACGTGCACAGGTAGGATCCTCCTGGTCTTCAAGAGTGCAGAAGCCGCTGGAGGAACCTCCCGATATTGCAGCAGGAACTCGGGCACGACAGCGTCCGGGTATCGCACGACGTAGTCTTCCTACGACCACCACATCGTCAGCATCATCAATGTGAGCCTTGGCTTCAGGCTACATTGCTTACCTCGTTGGCGAAGAACAGCGTTCCGACCAAGGGATCCTCTGGGAAGCTCCAGCCGTCGCCTGCGGTCCTCAAGCGCAGGGTTTTGCACATGGCAACTCGACACAGCGCCAGGTACCGCACTGGAGGACTCTGGTCTACAGATTGGCTGTGTGGCTCGATGCCCACGTCCGCCACTCCGTCGTCATGCAGTGTGCTATACCGACTGAAGCGTCTTGGGAACTGCATGCGCTTGGAGGAACAGGCTTTGGCTCTGGCGCAGAACTGGCGAGACGCTCCTGGAGTGTCCGCGGTTGACTTGAGCAGCCTACAGACACGAGTAACAGTCCACCATCAGCTCATTCCAGAGGCAGAACCCTACTGATGAACGTACGTGACTCGATTGAAGAGCTCCGTGTCTGCTGTGGCATCGTCGTCCGGATGCATCCCCCAGACCACACAGCTCTCGATGCTGTCCACGGGCACGCTGCAAAAGAGCCCCTTGATCTTGACGTCGGACGGAGGCATCGTGCTCGTGAAGCGCTGGAAGGACTCCACAAGCGCCCGGTTCTCGATCTTGTACACGTCCAGCACCTCCAAGCGGCGTGAGGCGAACGGCTTCTTGACGTTCTCAGTCGCGGCCTTGATACAGCGCAGCCGCTGCGGGTCGTGGACGGGAAGCCGCCACATGCGCACCTGCCCACACGTCTCACTCTCTAGATGGCATGCAAACGTGCTGCATGGCGTGTTAGCCTTAGCTCCGCGCACAGCGCACAGCAACGAACGTACTTGAGCTGGAACAGCAGCTTGGTCTGGTGCACCAGGTCCTGGCACTTGGCCCCTTCCTTCCCGACCCAGTCCTGGATCACAGCTCGCTCTGCTTCCAGCAGCGCGTACAGCCGCATCACGCCCGCCATGGCGTGCTCTGTGTACATGCGCCCCAGCGTCTGCACCTGGTCCACGTAGGCATCAGCTGGAGCGGTATGGGCGGTGTCGGCCGTCGCTGCTGCTGATGTCGCTTCCTGCGTGAGCGCCGTCTGCATCTGTCTCCACTGGTCAATGGAGCGGCTGTGTCGGCTCTACAGAAAGACCCACGCCACGTCTGGGGTGAGCGCCAAGGCTTCAGAGCCCAAGAGTTTCCGATGGACTTACCCGGGTCTGGCTCCGCCGCTGCCTCAGAGAGCGCACGCGCTGCTGCCACGGCACCAATTGGCACTCAATCGAGGGAGCGACCAGCACGAGATCATGCAGGAACGGCTTGGCTCCATCCAGAATGCCGCCCTCGGCACTCAGCGCTTCTCCCTGCAGCCGCACGAAGAGCGCGCCGCTCGAGAGCCCACTGCATGCAGCCATGTCTGAAGGATCTGGGTGTTTCTGACGTTTGCGACTGTCAAAAAAGAAGCAACCAGTGTCAAAAATCTACTTTCCCATTTCCAGAAATCACAAAGCCTCACATTTCTACTTGAAAGCCAATGAAGAAGTGGGTGCTGTGCGCTCTGGTTGGAGAGGAGAACCTACTTGGGCTGGAGGTTGAAGACCACGAGAAGGTGTGGCAGCTGAAAGAGCTCATCAAGAAGGAGAGAATGTATCGCTTTGACTCGGACC
>JAADVQ010000246.1:0-19360 GCA_023335835.1 Elongisporangium senticosum
AATGACTTGATTGAACTCGCAGAGTCTGAGATTCAAAAAGAGACTGCGATGCTGGCTCAGATGAAGGCTGGAGAAAGCGTCGAAGAATCTGGAAATGTAACAGGCGATGATGCAGATGCAGATATGCCGAACGCCACCGAGCAATCTGAAGAAGACGATCAGCGTCAAGAGATTTTCCATCGTCGCCAAGATGAAATGGGTAAAGACGTCGATACGCTTGCCTACCAAATCTCAGTGAAGCAGCAGATGGTCCAAAAACTTCGTGAGGCGCAAGTCAACTATGACAGACTCAAGACCTTTTACGAGCAAAAAATGGCTCAAATGGCTGAAGAAGCACGCGTTTTGCAAATGGATCGCGATAAACTCTTCGAAGAGATTCAGCACACCGAAGCAAAGCTTCGGAGTGAAGGCGATACTTCCGGTGGAAATGGGCGTCTTGCGAAATTACAGCGTGATTTGAGTAGCAAAGATGCTGAAATCGTGGGTCTTCGAAAGAAAAAAGCTGCTATGGATCATTACTTGCGCGAGCAAAAGAAAAACGAGACAAAAATTCGCATTTTGAACGACGATTTATCTGGTATGAAGCGCCAAAAGGTGGATCTCATTAAAAAAATGCAAGATGAGCGAAAGCGATATGAACAAGAAGCAAATAACAGACGTCGTGAAATTATGAGCTTGAAGCGGTCTCAGCAGCGAGACAAGCAGCAAATTCAACGACTGGGCTCGCAAAAGGATGCTCAAGAACGGGTTCTCAAGAGAAAAATGGAAGAAGTTAATGCCGTCAAGCTCCGACTGAAGCATCAGCAACAGTTGCAAGCTCAAGCAAAACGGAAGAACGCGACATATGGGCGCAAGAAGGGACCACCTACTGCCGTTGCATCAGAAGAGAGCAAAGAATGGCTTTCGGAGGCAGTGAAGATGCAAGCGCATGGACAGCAAAAACGCGATCAACTGGAAGAGGAGCGCAATGCCCTTGCGAAAGAGATGGAAATGCTATATGCTCAACGCGACCAGATCGAAGGCCAACTCAAGCAGCAGTCGTTGTCTTCTGAACAAAATATTCGTGACATTCTGATCTCACCAATGAAGATGTCACCTCAAGGCCGGCGCCAAAGTGGACAAAAGCAACTATCGCCTGAAGAGGAGCAGGTTCTGTTTGATTTGGAAGAGCGCATTGAGGGGTGCCAAGCGCAACTCGAATACAAAGAAGAACAAATTTCTGAGATCGCTGACAGTGGGCGAGTTAACGGCGGTGGCCCAGAACTAGTCAAAATCGTTAGCACACAATCTCTTCCGGAGGCGCGAACGCTGCTGAAAATGCTATTTGGTATGGCTGTTGACGTGAAAAAGCAAGAGCAACAGAAGGAACAAGACATTACAAAGCTGCAAGTGGAACTTGCTGAGCTAAATCAGTATTTGGAAGAGGAGCGAGAAAAAACGAAGCAACTCAAGCAAACGTACGAAGAATCCATGCAGCGAGTGACTCAAAATGGCGTGAACAGCCTTGGTGATTCATCTTCTAAAACAGAAGAGCTCGATGGTCGTATTCGGATTCTGTTGGCTGTCGCTGAGGAACGTTCCGCTATGCTCACCAAGAAATGCGAAGATTTGGAGCATTTCAGTATGCAGACGCATCAGGAAAAGCAAGCATTAAGCGAGCAAATCGCAAACCAACATCACGAGCTGCTTGCGGTCCGAGAAAAGAACAAACGGCTTGAGATTCAACTAAGTAAGCTTGCTACTACCACCAAGTCTTCAAACCAGGCTTCGGAGTTGCGCAAGCCAATGACTGGAAGAACAAGGCCGATTGCGATTCAAGTGCGTGATAGCCAGAATGCTAATGCCGCAAAAGATGGCCCTCGTTCAGTCTCAGCAATATCTCAAAAATCTTCCGGTCCAGTTTCGTGGGCAAATGAGTTTGATGATGATGACGACGAAAATATGACTGCCGATGATCAAGCCGATGGCAACGATGACGATGTTGTCATGAAAGAATCCGAGGGTGAGTCTGGATTGCGAGTTAATCAAGATCGCCGTGAATTCCGAGTGGAGCTGCAGCACATGGGAGACGATTTGGATTCAATCTCCCTCGCAGAGCGCAATCGACGAGCGCAGATTACGCAACGTCGCGACGTGGCCGACAATGGCGAAGAGCATAATGACAGCGAAGATGGACAGCGGTATTTTAAAGAAGATTCCCCGACTGTCGGCAGTGACGATTCGTCAGCGACAACGCTATCGACAGGCTCAATTTTCAATCGTCTTTCAAACCCGAGCAATTTTACTGGCATCCATAAAAATCGTGTGAAAGAAAGCGTTTCCAAGCGTGAAGTGCTGCAGAACCGGTTGGATCGCAACCGCTCGCGACGACTGCGTGATCGAGGTGGCAGCATGCGTGCTCCTCGCGCGGTAACTCCAACTGAACGGTCTAGTGTGAACTCGTTCGGATTCAAACTGAAGAAGACGAGTCCTGTGCTCGAAGTTCTCGCGACTATGAAGCGAGAAAATGAGTCAGAACAGTACGCCATGGCGTCAGTGGCATCGAATCCGAAACCAACCTCTGCCGCAGCTTCTGATCGAGCGCATGAATACAGTGACGACAGTGAGGCCGGCATGGTTCCTGCAGCGACAATGCCCCCTCCTGCTCCACAAGCTGACGTGTACTCCCGCCTTGCAGGGCAATACACCGCTTCGGCTCAGAACAAGCGCCAGACGACTGCTTTAGCTGCTGGTCGTCGAGCGAAATCGGACAGATCCGGTATTCGCCCCAGTGGAACCGACGACGAAGAGTATATGTCCTCGGAGCAGCATGACAGCAGCAGCGCACATGTTGACGACGAAGCCAATTACGACCCACTCTTGGGCACTGGGAGCTTGGTTGACCAGGTCCACGAAGGCTACCGCGAACGCTTGAATCTCCGAAGCAGCAGCAGCAGCGTCCCCAAAGCGCCTTCGTCTGCGCGTTTTTGAGAGTGTTGAGGAGAAGAGTGCGTATGCATTTTCCATGTCACGATGAGAGATCAACACCGAAGAGAGATCAGTTGTGTAAGACGTCTGTGTGATTAGGAGGCATCGACAGCATCCAGATCAAACTACAAGAGAGAAAATACATCGAGATCTTTGTGTGAACGTTCTACAGACTTTCTTGCTGCTTGTGCACCAGATACTCTTGGTACGTGAGCTTGTGCTTGGAGCTCCGGTACCGCGTGACCTTGAGCGCCTGTAGCACGGAGGACGAGACAGTGCGGCGGTATCCGGCCTTCTTCATGAGCGACGTGATGGTCTCCAGATGCGTCCAGCCCTGCTCGCTCGCAACGTCGGGAAGGTACGTGGCGCTGTAAAAGTTTCCATGTGCGTCGGTGAACTCGAGGATGATGCCATGCACGCCAATCTACACAACGCATGTAAGGCTAGAGGCACTATAGCTAACTAGCACAATAAGGAGGAACTGACCTGCCAATCCTCATAATGTTCGGCATCCTCATAGTCGATGAGTAAGGATACCGAGCAATGGAGGCGATGTAGCTCCTGGGCGCATATTGGCTCGAAACGGCGGTCTTTGAGCGCACTCTTGAACGTGAAGTCGCGCAGGTTCTTGAGCTTGGTGGGCGCTAGCGTGCCGATACAGCCGCGCAAGGCCGTGTTGTTGCCGTGCTCGATCTCCCAGGTCACAAACAACGGACTAAGGCACCAAGACGAGGAAGAGCGTGAGCTGCAGTGCCAGAAAGCCACGAACATAGGAGCAGCAGGCCAACTGACTATTGCTCTTCCACGCTAAAGGTGGCGACGGGCTCCTCCGCCCCGTCAAAGTGGGCCTGCAGCGTGTCAAAGCAGAACACGACCATGGCGGCGCTCGCCATCCTGCGCTTCTGAGGAAATGAACGAGAGAACGAAGGAACAGACCCAGATGCGAGCAATCCCTGGCTTTAGTGACGCCTATGGTGATGATCTGAATTCAATGATGACTTAAAAAGCCCAGTCGAACCACCACAAAAGCCAGGGAAGTCAACCCATACTATTCGCAATCGGTATACCATTCATACCGGTATCCGTGTTGAAGTTACTCTGAGAACTCAATCCTTCCGGAAGAGGCTGTCAAAAAAATCCAAAATGCCTCCGCTGTCTTTTCCTTCAGCAGCAGCTGCAAACATCTCGTCACTTCCACTTTCAAAACTGTCGGCGCTCTGGCTGTTGCTGCCACTGAAAATATCGTCGCCTTCCTTCATGTTCCATTCGTCCGTCGATCCCGCAGCAGCACCGGCTGATTGTGCGTCACCAGCTCCAGCGCTGGAGCTATCGCTTCCTTCACCACCACCATTGCCGCCTCCGCCTCCACCCATCATGAATGGAAACGTCATGCCGCCACCTCCGGCACTTGGAATTCGGGACGCGAGTTCGCCGACGACGCGATCGAACGGCAGACTCTGCAGGTATATCTTGCCTGGGCCAGTGAGCGTCGTAACGAAGAGTCCTTCGCCACCAAAGATAACGTTCTTGATTCCTTTCATGGTCGTGATATCGTAGTGCACCGTGGGTTCAAAGGCCACGAGACAGCCGCTGGATATGCGCAAGATCTCGCCAGGCTGCAAATCTCGCTCAATGAGAGCCCCCGAAGCACGCACGAGCACGTCCCCAGACCCAGTCAATCGCTGCAGAATGAATCCTTCGCCTCCGAAGAAGCCGACACCAAACTTCTTGGCAAATTCCTTTGAATGAAAAGCAGGTCAAGCATTTATCAGAGCGTTTCCCAACAAGCAGACACTAAGCAGAGAGAGCTCACCATTTCAATATTGACGGAGTCCGAGCCGCAGAGAAATGCGCCCTTCTGGCAGATAATGGAGCCGCCAATGTAATCGCTCAGACGAAGGTGCACGATCTTGCTGGGGAAGCTGGTGCCCAATGCCACGCGTCCTTTGGTGTCCCCGTTGTACGTGAAGCGCGAGACGAAGAAGTTCTCGCCCGTCATCAGCCTGCAGTTTCCAAGATGAGCACGCAAAAGGGTCACATCGCGAAGCAATCTTGCAAGTCGTACCGCTTCATTCCCTGTTGAAACCCTCCGGCAGTCGTTGTTTCCATCTCAACGCCTTCCGTCATGTAAATCATGGCGCCTGTTTCAGCGCGAAGGCATTGCTGCGGCTCCAGATCGATCTATAGACTCTCACACGGTACCAATCAGTATAGTTTCACAGAGCAGTGATCGACTAGCACACCCTACATGCACGACTTGCGACTCGTGGCCTTCGATCTTCATGGCCGTGGCAAAGTCGATGGGCACAAACACTTCATTTTCAGCCTGGGACTCAGGTGCAGGGACTTGGGATACACTCTCTCTAGTCAAGGGCTTGCGGTCGGTCTTAGCAGAGTGCGCGATACTTGGCTGGACACCAGGAAGGTGGCGAACGGTCTTGCGCAGCTCCGCGTTGTAGTACACCACGTCACCTTTCGTACACCGCACAAAACGACGTAAGCTCTAGTTTTGTCCGCCGGTGGATCCACCAGGAAGCTCCCGTACCATTCTTGCGTGTAATAGCTTCCCAGCCCTCAGGCAGAGCAGAGGATGACAGCCAACGACGCCCGAGAGGCCGGCCATGGAGCAATGCGCGGCGCATGCGTGTCACTTGGTCGGTCCAAACGCTATCGTATGCGCCAGATTTATACACCCCTGTCGGCACTTCAATAGTAGCCTGTTGCTGCGAGAAAGGGAGCGGCCGACTATTCTTGGCTGGAAAATAAACCCGCTGTAAATAACCAACGCTTCTGAGCCTTCCTGCCCCAGCATCCCATTCGACATACATTCAGCGCCTCGTTGCCCGAGATTCAAGGCCTCGCGCGTCGTGTCTGTCTGTTTATACTTCCATGGGTCCCAAATTGAGCACGGGCCAGATTGGCTCGGGTTTTCGTTTCGCTTTCAAACGCCGATTGAAGTGAAACCCCCCATCCGCATGTAACTCCCGCGCACTGGCGTGAAAAACCTCACGATTAAACCTTGGGCGCCACGCACAAAACCCCGCCATTTTCACTGGAAACTTACCGCACATGAAACCTACACAGAGGTTTATTACCGTCATCTTCTTTTGTTACGTCATTAAAATTCAAACATTGCCACAAAGACACCAACATTCCCGACGGTCCCCATATTCCCCTCCTCAACATATGAAAAATTGTATGCTTCGGAGCCGGCCTTTTCCTCCCATCCGATGCTGACCAATCAAACACCAGAGCGGTTTCAAATTTCTTCGCGACCATCCTCCCGCCGTTCTCTGGGTTCCCTAGCCCCTGATGCAAGCTATTCTTGGCGGGGTGGCCTTTTAAATTATAAATAACTTTCCCCGCCAAGGGAAATGTTCCCTTGTCTGCGCCTGAAACGAGCATCACGCTGCAGGGAAGAAAAAACAAACCTCATTGAAAGTTTCATTCGTCAAAAGTCCCTATTCGAGACAAAGCCCGCGCCAGCCAGCCAGGAGCCGTCGCCGCCGTCGCCCGCCGCCTTAGAATACACAGTAAAAGGTGAGTGCTCGAGCCTCGAAAGGCCATCGAGGGAAGAGGCGCATGGCACCGTGAGGGAGTAAGGAAGGCCCCCAGCCCTGTTCCGCGCTTCTGCTTGGAGCGCGTGTCTGCCTGCGCCCTCCCCCCTCCCCCCGCCTGCATCTGTTGGCACCACCAGCTGACTGATTTGCTTCTTTCCCTTGTGTGCCTTTGGTGTAGACAACCAAGATGCGCGAACTCGTCCACATTCAGGGTGGCCAGTGCGGTAACCAGATCGGTGCCAAGTTCTGGGAAGTGATCTCCGATGAACACGGCGTCGACCCCACCGGTAGCTACCACGGTGACTCCGACCTGCAGCTGGAGCGCATTAATGTGTACTACAACGAAGCCACTGGTGGTCGCTACGTGCCCCGCGCCATTCTCATGGATCTGGAGCCTGGTACCATGGACTCGGTCCGTGCTGGCCCGTATGGTCAGCTTTTCCGCCCTGACAACTTTGTCTTCGGCCAGACTGGTGCTGGTAACAACTGGGCCAAGGGTCACTACACGGAAGGTGCTGAATTGATCGACTCGGTCCTCGATGTCGTCCGCAAGGAAGCCGAATCCTGTGATTGCCTGCAGGGTTTCCAGATCACGCACTCTCTCGGTGGTGGTACTGGTTCCGGTATGGGCACGCTTCTGATTTCCAAGATCCGTGAAGAGTACCCGGATCGTATCATGTGCACGTACTCGGTTTGCCCGTCGCCCAAGGTGTCGGATACCGTCGTGGAGCCCTACAACGCCACGCTCTCGGTTCACCAGCTCGTCGAAAACGCCGATGAAGTCATGTGCCTCGATAACGAAGCCCTCTACGATATTTGCTTCCGTACGCTCAAGCTGACCACGCCTACCTACGGTGATCTGAACCACCTGGTGTGCGCTGCCATGTCGGGTATTACGACGTGCCTGCGTTTCCCGGGTCAGTTGAATTCCGATCTGCGTAAACTGGCCGTCAACCTGATTCCGTTCCCGCGTCTCCACTTCTTCATGATTGGTTTCGCGCCTCTGACCTCGCGTGGCTCGCAGCAGTACCGTGCTCTCACCGTCCCTGAGCTGACCCAACAGCAGTTCGACGCCAAGAACATGATGTGCGCTGCCGATCCTCGTCATGGTCGTTATTTAACTGCCGCCTGTATGTTCCGTGGCCGCATGAGTACCAAGGAAGTCGATGAACAGATGCTGAACGTGCAGAACAAGAACTCCTCGTACTTCGTGGAATGGATCCCCAACAACATCAAGGCCAGTGTGTGCGACATCCCGCCTAAGGGCCTGAAGATGAGTACCACGTTCATCGGTAACTCGACTGCCATCCAGGAGATGTTCAAGCGTGTGTCCGAGCAGTTCACGGCCATGTTCCGTCGCAAGGCTTTCTTGCACTGGTACACGGGTGAGGGTATGGATGAAATGGAGTTCACGGAAGCCGAGTCGAACATGAACGATCTGGTGTCTGAGTACCAGCAGTACCAGGATGCCACGGCCGAAGAGGAGGGCGAATTCGATGAAGACGAAGAAATGGACGAAATGATGTAAGCGGTTCGCTGAGTCAACCACGCCCGTCTGCTATCGTACACGACCACCAGTACAATACACAACGAGTAGTGGGCTTTCGTCTCCAGAACACTCCTTCAATATTAGCGAATAGCTTTACTACAGTCACAGATGAGGTTGGCTAGACAGCTATACTATCAGGAAGATCATTTTTTAAGCCTCTTGGACGATATTTACCTTGCATAAAAATATATTTCCACCAATAACCTCGCGTTTTGATATATTTGCTGTGATTTGATTGGATAAAATTAATCTCGCAGATTGAGTTGGCTACGCAAATTGGCTGTTTGATTGGCTCGCTACAAGATCGGATCTATGTTTAGATGGCTACACTTTTTTCTTGGGTCGGTGATGAAGTAGCTCGAGTGGTAGTTCTCCGAAATGATCATATCGACCATTGGTGAGCCGCAAGGGCGTGAGATCAAGCCCCCCCAGAGTCCACAGTCTCCGCAGAGCCCTACCGATGCTTCGCCTCCAGCCTCACGCTCCCACACCGTTGTGCATTCAGCGCTTCGGCTTCAGTTCTTAGCAAACCAACCAATTGAATATCCTGCGTTTCGAAATTCGTTCTTCTACGACCCGACTGCAAATCCGCGAATCAAAGACGAAGGTCCCACACCGGATAGATTGTCATGTGTCCGCGAATCCATGCAGCTGTGGTCTGCTGCTGGCCCATCTATCAGTGCTCGCTCCCCCAAGACCGTGGTGGCACCTGGCACCGCCTTTCAGAACGAATGTCTCAGTCCTGACAAGCTGTACAGCTCAAATCGAGACTCGCTTGGGTATGAAGTCCATCGTACGTGAGGCAGTGATATGATGGTTGCGCTTAGACCAGCTACTAATCTATAGCGGCTTGCCCTCTCACAGAATCTCTGCGAGGAACAAGTCTGAGCAGCACTACCCAACGCTTTCGCATGGTAAGTCAGGTGCTAAAGTACGTTAGTATGCGCTATCGCGAGCCTGACTCTATGCCTTTGCTGCGAAAGACTACCTCTACTCAAGACAACGTGGGTCCTGGGTCCTACAACGTGGTTGATTCAAAATCACATGTGACTACGTCACCATCACGACTCTTTCCAGTGGAAGTCTCGCAACAAGTAAGCTGGGGGTTTGCAAGTCGACCTGATGGTTAACTTGAATTTGACTGATCTCTTCGTTTCTTGGCTGCGATAGAAAAGATCACGCCTAGAGGAGTGGGGATCAGACTCCATTGACACTCGCGAAATGGATTCGGCGGGAGAATGGAAAATTACGTCTGAAAAGCCATCGCCTGAGACGTATTCCTTCCGCAAGGCGCCCAGTGCCTCTTGGATCGAGCAAGTCGAATATCGGCAGCGAAAGTTTAATCCAGAGGCTCGACCTTTTCCGACAAAACCCTCTGCTGCGACTTTAGCCGAGCAGAGACTGCCACCTTTCCTTCAGAGCACTCGCAAGAGCATTCACCTCAAGCCAATCCATACTTTGTCCTCAGGTCTGACTGCTGATATGTAAAACTCAATTACCAAGAAACACATTGAAGACAAACGTGACGAGCATGACCGCTAAGCTGATGAACATAACATTGAAATCGTAGCTGGCGTAATATTTAATCATGTAAATGGCCCTGTCATGGATAGAGCAATAATACAGACGACCATGAAAAGGTACAGAGCTTCCCATAATTCAGACAGTGGAGTTGGGAGACTAGTGAGCTATGTACGATCATACTGAAGAACGTAGTTGAATGAGGTCAATCGATTCAATAGGATTCGGTTCTCTGGAGAATACTTTGTCATCGAGATTGTTGAGCTTGGCTGTAGAAAATTCTACCTTATGATGAGCGCCACGTATTTCCGACACAGTGAAATCACGGGAACTATGAACAGAGCGCATTAGACGGCGCAGCAGAGAATGCCGTCGCGATTGAGGATGCATTGCATGGATAATTCAAGCTGAACGTAGGAAACACGAGTATGCATATTATACATGACGTGTGTTCAAGGCGACCCCTTCCGTCTAAACCTGGCGATCATAGTAGCAACTGGCATGTTAAAGCAGAATGCGTTTGAGCTCGGTTGGACTACTGTATGAGGCATGTGATTTCTAGGCTTTGGCTTGCTTCGGCCGCTTGATCGGATTCCGGCCAGGAACCTGCGCGGTTCACATATATCAGCAACATTCACTACACACCCCAACCTCATGCAGCAAGACAGGCTCCGTACCATGACGTCTGGGTTGGCCGGGTCCTTGACCCATGTGATCATACTGACATTCATGGCCTCCTTGAACAGCATCACAAATTCGCCCACGCGTTCAACTTTGCCTCCCCAGAGGTAGATGCGGCTGCTCTTCATTACGACTTGAGTCTGCTGCAGCTGCAGGATGTCGCCAGGACGAACATGCACGGCAAGCGTCTTTTGCAGCACGAGACTCACGCAGGCAGTCTCGTCGCCCACAAGCAACGTCGCATTCGGACTCGTGTTGGCTTCGTCCTTGGCGTTGGACTCCATCACGATCACGGCCTTGACATTGCAGTCCTTCTCGCACAGTGTTGGGGACAGGTCCTTGAGCCGCGTGAACACCAGAGCCGCAGTTGCGCCGCCGGTCTTCTTCCTCTGCTGCTGCGGGCTCGCCATCTTCTGCTGAATGAAATGAGCGAGTCAGCAGTTAAGTATTTGTAACACGTTCTAACATATCCCAAAAATCGCGCATAAACGGGGCGGGGAGCTCAACACGGGCCACTTGCACTTGAGCCAACTCAGCATGAAGAGGCTCTTCCAGCGGCGTGGCAGCTCCACGCCGTTCTCACCCGACCGCTTACCGAGCAGTTCAGTGATTGCGCACACGCCCGATAATAATCCTCAGGGAGTGGATGTGCTGCCGGAGTCCGCTTCGCAGTCTATAGCATCCCCACGTGGCAGGCCAGGTACCCCAGTTGCCCCTGGATCCGCCATTGCGGACTTGCAGGAAAGCGTGATCACGTTTGTGGCTGCGGAGACGGAATCAGCTCAAACAGATGCGCTCAAAGCTATACAAAGCCACAGTGCCATGGAAATGCACAGGTACTGCACGGAATGGCGTGGATTTGACGATAAAATGGTGGATATCGTATCCACTGACATGATGTGATCTTGCTTTACAGTCATTTGAATGCCAAGGAAAAGAGCATGCTAGCAAGCGTGTGTGCTCAGCGTCTACAGACAAAACTGCAGAAAGAACTTGATGCGTACAACACCAGCAAACTGCAGCACAGTCGAGTGGTGATGTTTGCGACTGCAGATGGGGAAGCGCTCGTGGTGCTCTCATTGTCCATACTACAATCACTGCTGCGCCAACCTGAGAGCGAGCTAGTCATTTTGCTTGTGAGCGAGAGACTCCCATCGACGCTAGTAAAATTGCTGAAGGCGCTTTCGAGTCCAAAACCTGTGGAGCACGGCTCAGTTGGTATTGCGATTCTTGCCTTGCTGGAATCACTTGCTTCGGGCAGACAAGTGATTCAGGAGCTAATGGAAACCAGTACACTTCATCGTCTGTTCAGTATCTCGTTTGAACGCGCTGATATGCAAGCTGCCGTTTTGTCGGTATGGGTGAAGCATAAAGCGATAGCCAGTGCTAGGATATCGTCCTCACGCTCATTTGCTGCTTTCTCTTGTAGGTGCTCGATCATCTCGTTCGATCCGTCATGCCTATCGATTGGGAAGGGCTTGCAGAACACATGTACGAGCACTCATGCCTCATTGAAGTAGCTGCAGGCGTCTGTGATACGTTTTCGCTGGCGAAAGCTATAGCAATTACAGCAGTGGTGCTGAAGAGCGCATTCACATCGGGATCGAAGCAATTACATGAACAGCTTCGGACGCAGAATCATTATCGCACGCTTTTGGCGCTTGTGATCCGTTCTGTCGAAGCGGACATTGGTCAACGTTTTTCGAAAACAAATTCAGGGGATATTCTTCATCATCAAATTGCAGTAGTTGCAGCAATCGGAGAGCTATGCAAGAGTGGAAATGAGCGCAACGGATCAATGAAGGCAATTCTCAAAGAAAAATGTTTTTTGCTGAAGGCGAGACGTGAGGCTATTCCAAGAACTGATTTCAATGATGAAGCATTTCGAATAGTACCTGCAATAATGGATTATCTTCACAGTCCCAAGCAAGAGGAAGCGGCAAGTATTTATCTGTGCAACCTGGAATGTCAGTACATTGAAAAAGTGGGTCAAATTCTTGTCCAATCACCCTACGACTACGTTTTTGTGCGGGTAAGAATCTTTGAAGAATGAATGCTCGAGCACTATTTTTCAATTTGCTTTTGTTTTATGGTTACAGGATTCACACGTTTTGGAGAGAATTATTCTCCGAATTGACAGCTATTCAGATGTTACGAAACATACGATTGGATCTGTTCTTTCAGGCATCGCAATTGAAGCAAATGTGATTCCTTATGCTGAGCTAAGGGCAATCGGCGTGTTCATTAGTAAAGTAAGCAATCCTGTCTGGAGTAATATTGCTAGGTCTTTGTACGCGTGTTTTATTGACTACTTTGCTGCTTACAGAATCGTTTTGAAACCAGCAGTTTGATGGTGTTACTTGTCTTTGCGATGAACGTTTTGCGATTTGACGAAGCCTATCGCCGAGTCCTCATATCAGTTGGCATTTTGGATTGCTTGGTGAACTTATACCAGAAACAGACTATGATTCGTTGTTCAAGTGGAGTGGCCTCGACAAAAATTAACGTGGCTTATCCATCGAGTACGATTCAAATTGGATTGCAAAACGAAGTATCAGGTGAATTTATTGCCGTCAGTGAGCAAGATTTACTTTCTTTCATGACGTCGCATTGCCGTCAGACTTGCATAGCAAGACAACACAACGATTCCGACACTGTTATTGACGATCGAGAATTTGTATTACTCGTTGAAATATTGATTTTATCTACTGGTACAAACTCAAACCTATCAACTGGAAACGAAGAAGAAATGACATACTTGCGCTCTATGTGCAACGTCAAAATGTTGGAGTGCATCTGTGTTCATATAGCAAATGAATCGCAGCAACTTCATGGACTCAGTCTTTGGGCTGCTATTCTTCGAGTTTCCTTGGCCTCCAAGAAGCAGAGTACCAGTTTATACAATACGGTCAATTGCATTTTACAAGCTGTTCGATACATTGCAATCGCGCTGCACTACCGATCAGACAAAGATGTAACTTTTGCATTCAAGGGGTCGATGAAGGCTTTACAAGTAGTGCTCGAGTGTCTTGGATACCTAGTGGAATCATTTCAAAATGGCCATATTACGAAAAATCCTGGCATCACATCAAAATTATATGAATTATTCAAACCGGGGGAATTCAAGAAAGCAGATTGCGATTCTATCCTTGCTGCGTTGGTAGATTGCGGCACTAGCTATTCATGTTTTGCGGTAATTTGGGTGCTGGCTAATTTAGCCACTAACTTCATCGACAACATGAAGCCGTATCCTGTGGATGTGCGTATCGCCATTAAGTCGATAATGAGCGTGGTGCATACGCTGGGAATTTGCAATAGCATGTCATCGGATGTTTTTCAAAGGTACTGTGACAACGCTTTTGTTTCTTGTGAATGGAGATGAATTTCTGACTAATCTTCGTATAGATCGACCACATTCGGTTTGTATGGCAACTTGCTGCATCGACTGTTTTTGCAAATTGCTGCTTCATTTGAAGAAAGTAACCCTGGCGAGACGGACAGGACTAACCATGGCAATTTTATTTATTGCTGTATGCAATCTCTGCTTGGACTCGCTGTGTGTGATCATGAAATGCTCTACTCGGAAAAGTGTTTTGAGGTGTATTCTTCTTCAACTAGCCCTCTATCCAAGCATCACTCAACGATAATACAACCAACTGGTAAGCAATTGCCTGAAATAAAGATACCTGGTGCTCTAGCTATAGTTATTCAGTTATTATCACTCTGGAGTTCAACGTTAACCCAAGACCATTGCGACCGAATTTTGAATTTTTGCGTGAATGCAACGTAAGTGAAGTTGTCTACTGGTCTATATGTTGGTTTAAAATAAGTCTAATTTACTCGTTGTTCCGTAGAGCTGCACATCCCAAAACGTTAGCCAAGACAGGACTGACAGAGATTATTATGCGATCTTTTGCGTGCGTCCATCCAAAAGATGATACTATCATTGACAAGACCCATGAGCTATCAAAAGCACTGCTATACGAAGATAATCGGTTTCATGGTCAAGTTGCTTGCTTGCTGAAAAATATTTCGCTGTCGACGTTATCAAGCCGCGAAGTCACATTTTGGCTCAAGCTTCTTCTGTGCACGTGCTCAACGCGAAATTTGGAGAAATCGTCAAGTAACGAATGCATCAGCATGATCAGCTCTCCGTTATTGTTTCAATTCCTGTTGGACTTGTCGATGCTGCGTGAAAATTTTCGGAGGGTTCCAAGCATCTCGTTCAACGTATCCGTCGATGGGTTTGCGTATATTCAAATATCAGAAATTCATGCGCGACTACTATCTGCAGCAAGCGTGAATTCATCGAAGCCAACAGCATCTGCGCTATCTAACCTCGCGCATCCATCGAAAGTGTGGCCTCCTCCAGATGGTTACTCGGTAGTTGTGTGGTTTCGGATCGATTCACTTGAGCCTAAAGAAGATCGCGAACACTTATATCGTATATGCTTTTTGACCAACAAGTGCATTTTATGTCAAGGCCCTCTACGTGATGAATCCTCGCTCAAGTGCTCTCACCGCGCTTGCAGAGGATGCCATGAAGCTTTGCTTAATTCTGGTGGCGAATGTGTTGTGTGCAATCCACCCATTTTCTATCTTTTTCGGTTTCGATCTGGCGATGGGAAATCTGTGTCTGAAGTATATCTCAAAGGCTCGAAACTATGCATGCGTACAAGTGCGAGTCGTTCCACTCATCAATTCACTCATTTTACACTAGAACCGAAAGTGTGGTATCAAGGAACATTTGTTCATTCAAAGCAGCGATTTCAATCGAGCATGGTATCGTGTTATTTGAATGGAGTTTTGCAAGAAGCCGTGAAGATGTCGTATCCTTCCAGTATTTCCACCGGGCAGCCTCTGAGTGGTATGATTGGTATTTCCTCCCAAGCGAGAAGAGTATCACGCGCAGCTTGGACTTTGGGGTCGTTCTATCTCATTGATGAACCAATTACAGATCACGTGATTAATTGTGCATACGCTGCAGGGCCAAAATACGGTGAATTGTTTGTTGGAGATTCTGGACATGGTGAAGTTGCTGTGACGCTTGACCACCTAGACATCGCAAATCTAGTTCAACTGGATGAGTATATGCGCGATCCAATTCGAACGCTCATTCAATCCGTTGATACGGAACGCGTTACAAAAAGTTCAATTCTGCGAGGTGGTTTATCGCTTGCATCGGCAGCATCCTCAGCTGCTGCCGTAATTGTTCAAGATTTGAAAACAAATGCGAGTCTTTTCGCACGAATCCCAAGCCCTGTCCCACTCGTGAACGCTTCTTTGCACCAAGATCATATTGTTGTTGCGTATACCCCGCGCAATATCATTGGAGCTGACGAATCTGTTCTGCCAAGCTCCATTTTGGATGGCCGTCCGATTGCTCAGCTAATTGGTGGTACCACTGTAAACATGAGTCCAAGCATATCGGATGTTTTGGTTAACTTTTGGGGTTCAGCGTGCCAGATTGCATATGCACTACTGGAGCAAGCCTACACCACATTAGAATTGGAGTCGGCATTGAGCTTTTTGTGGAACTGTATTTATGGAGATGTCCGAAATCTCGAAGCGATGGAAGAAGAACATGGCTATGGAATTATCAATTATTTATTGCAACATAAAACACGACTTCTCACAAAGACATCTCTGGTTATCCTTTTTCAGATATCTGGTATTGATGTGGAATGGAACACGTCTGAACTATCTCTCGAAGATATCATTTATAAGCCTGCTCGACAAAGCATAATCCGGAATTTGCAAGCTCTTCAGTACTTCATTCTCGACTATTCGCTATGGGAGCGAGTCGAAGCAGATACGCAGAAGCTACTCTTCTCATCGTTGTATTCTTGTCTCGTTGTTGGCGATAATACTATTCGAGAGCGTAACCGCTCGCAGCTTCAGTCATTGTCGATTGTCAAGCAATTACTGTATGTCTTTTTGGACACAAACGTAGAAGCTGACTTGCTGCGTGTAATTGCAGACTTAATCTTGGTATGTTTAACGGGTACGAGTCGCGAATCGGCTATCGAAGCAAACTTTATGGATGTTGCTTGCTTTCTCACTAGCGCGCTGTCGCCTCGATTTGCTCGCTCACGTGCTGATGCAAAGGAAAATGTTAACCAAGAAAACCCAAGGGATGAAAGGTCGTTGAACCATCGTGGAAATTCTCACATTTCGACGTTATCGTTAAGCCCAAGAGGGTCAAATTCGAATAAGATGCGCAGTATTCGAAGAGGAAGGCATTTCAGCACCGATGGGTCGATCTGTATGGATTCGTTTAGCGGAGATATGCAACAGTCGAAATGGAGAATTCATCAGATGCAAGTTCAAAACCTGCTGCTCGATATACTCTCGAAAGCGGTACAAAAGCATGACCTAAAAGAAAGCAAAGAGCGGGACGATGTTGATCCATTCCCAGCAACTGAAAATGAAAATTTCGCCACCAATGCGCCAGGGAGCGGAGCGCAAAACTCGTCGGCGCGCATGCAGCTGCCGTCGTCAAGTCGCCTCACCGGATTCCGAAAAGTTCTTTCGCCACGCTGGATGGGATATTTTCTGTGGCCCATGGTGGATTCTTCGAAACTCACCCCAACGCCCCCTTCTTCGATCATCTTGGCATTAAAACTACTTTGTGCACTTCTTGGTCGTCCAAAATATGAAAACGCGTTCAGAAAAGACGGATACTACCGATTGTTAGCACAAGGACTTCCGTGTGCCAACCAGCATTATAGTGGCATTATTTCGGCCAGTGTGCCATTTGATGAAATGTGGTACTCTCTTTTCTGTATCATGTTGGGTACACCTGTTGACGGAATTCCACACAAAATCCAGTTTGAAATGTTTTACTTGTGCAAAGATTTTGATCTGAATATTCAAACAGACCGACTGGTCAATACCAATATTGTTTGGGTAATTTTGGCATGTCTACGTCGACACTACGACTCACTTGGAGTAAAGTTTACCCGAACGACCAATCGATCAAACTGGCTTCTCTCTAATGGTTCTGAAAAAGACTTTTATGCGTTGGAGGTTCTTAAATTTCTGCATCACCTTTATACCCACATGCCATCATTTCAAAAGCTTTTCATTGCAAACGAAAAAGTTCGAGCGGATTTGATGGATGAGCTTTTGCTTTTGGTTTGTGCAGTTTGCAGAGCTCGAGTGGTTGAGAAGTATCCGCAAAATGAAGATATGATCCAGCAGTCATTATTAATCCAAAATAAGCTAGTGACAGCGAATTTATTTGCAGTTTGTGGAGTGGCGCTGTCAGAAGATATGGCTGCTAAAGACGAGCAAGGTGAAGACCCGTTTTTGCATCCAACGGCCATTCACTCATTTCAGCTTCTCGAAGATATCCTGATGAACTTCTTACTCGACCTCCCAAAAGGGAGCGATGCTGTGGAATCGTTTTTCGACAGTTCGTTTGGACTTTCTTTGTCTCCACCGCTACATGAGGGACTTCAATTGCGATGCCAAGGTATATTGCTGCTACGCCTTCTTGATAAAATTCATGCTGCATTCGGTGATGAGTCTATTTTGACGGAGCACAAAGCATTTGGACACAATCTTCGTCATTTTTTGAAGTTTTCAGTTTTGAAAATGCAAGCATGGCAGCGAGCTCAACATGGAGATAATTGCCCAATTGCATTTACCTGCTGCGGTAAAGTTCACTTTGTAGAAGGCCCACTTCGCTTGCTTGAATTGGTATTGTTCGTACTCGCCGAAACGTCTGTTGGAATATTTGGGGGTGCAGTCCCGACTACGATGGCGACTTCGTTTGCCTCTATAGGATCAACGCTTAGTGGGATGAAAAATGATATGCTATCAAAAGGCAAGAAACGTCGGCCCCAAATCCGGCAAATTCTAGGCCGTATGAGCATATCACGGTCGGCTGAACTTGAAAGCTTGACAGCTGCACTTTATGTGGCTCTTAATACTGTCGTGCTGCATATTATGAATGGGCACGGCGCAGACGTCAATGACTATGAGCTAAAGTTGATGCTTCAAGTGATTCATGTTCATCGTGACGTTGTTCTTGGTTCCCGAAACAATCAAGATAAGGACTTTTTTGTTTGTCTTTGCCGTTATCTGCTTCAATTGGTAGCTGACCCCAATGATGATCTTCAAGAAGCTGCAGCCCACATATGGACCGACCTTATGTATTATCAGCGATCTTTCATGGTTGATTTGCTGACAGTAGAAATTCGCAGACCTGGAGCTACACCTTACTCCGTGAACTTGATGAAAAACGGTTTTGATATGTTGCTGCAATGCACTCCACAAGTGGATGACGCCAGAATGATTGACTCTACATCTTACTTAAAATTCAAGAAATGGTTAGAACTACTTGGCCCTCCACTAAGGGAGTTAGAAATCGACTTGGATCGAGTATTCCTCAAGCGTGCTGTTGGGATAAAGGAAGCTGTCAGTGAAGAATGGAACATGTATCATAAAAGAATGATGCATAGGAAAAGCAAATTGGTACGACGACATACCTCACGCCAAGAATGGCACCATACTATGAGCAAACTGTCAATAGAGGCGTTGCTGGAAGCTCAGCAAAAAGAGTTTCAACGTCAGTTAAAGTGGCGTCAGGATCGCGTGGACCGGCAAAAATTTATCGCACGACAGTGGCAAGAAGTGAAGGTCAATCTGTTAGAGCACGCACTTGGAGTAGGCTTAAATGATCTTGACTGCCAATCCGTGGCATTGGCAAATCCAGTCCTGATGACTTCCGTGGCTTTCGCAAGCACAGTATCCACTTCAGCAGTGAGAGAAGCTTGGCGACTTGATTGTACAGAAGGACCTCACAGGATGAGAAAGCGGTTTCTTAGACCTCTTCAGCTCACGAATGAACCTTGGATTATTGACAGCGAAGCAGGACGCTACCGAGAACATCGGTCTTGTACTGAATCAATGCGCCGTCGGCGATATTCGGAGGGTGATCTTGCTCCCTTGATCAAATCGGGTGCATTTGAGCATTTCTCTTGCGACTGGCACGAACGTTGCCGACCTGCCAGACTGCTAACCAACAATGAGGGGCGTACCTTCAATGAATCGTTTGTACCTCTCCCGATACCAC
>JAADVQ010000247.1:0-19358 GCA_023335835.1 Elongisporangium senticosum
CATCACATATTTGGTGCACATTCCCCAACGTGCATGTAAAAGTTCTCCACCACATTCTCTTTGTGGGACGTTCTCAATAGCTTTGAGTGCGAAAGTTATGCTGTTTGCTGGACAATCCGCTCAATTGCTCATCAGCGTGGAATTTTCCCACTCCAAGTTGATGAGAACATTCCCAGGCGTATAACTTTCCCATTTCTCGTAACTTACGACCCTCTCTGTAATTTACATAGACATATTACAAAAGGGGCAGAACTTTTATTTACGGCTAAAATAGGGGCATTTTTTTTATTTCCCCCAAATAGAAACTTCAGCTTGACCCAAATGAGCCAATCACAATCGCACAATTCTGTCTGAGCTCAATTGGCGATCTCTGATTGGTCCATCTCCTACTCATCGCTTGCTGAAAAGTCGCTGTCGTCATTGGGATAGAGCAGGTGCAGTTGGACTACATGTTGGGCCTTCTTACCGCACGAGAAGGCGCACTAGAATATCATGAGGCTTCAGAGTCTTCCGGAGACAGCGCCAGAGTTGCTGCTGGTCGCTCCAGCGCCGCTCTTGAGCCAACAAGTTCCGCCGTCGAAGCTTGTCCACGTGAACGCCTTGCAGCCCGAAAGAGCACGGCAAAGCACACAGCAGTAGTCCGATGTCGAGCTCTGCACGCTCTTCATGTCGCTGCCGTAGAAATCCACGTTGTTTGAGAACAAGCAGGTCGCGCCGGCCGTGAGACTCGCTGAGTAGGCCCCGGACTGGGTCTTGGCGGTCGTCTTGCCGGACTTGAGCCAGCAAGTGCCTCCGTTGAAGTTGGTCCACGTGAAGGCACCGCATTTGGCATTGGCGATGCAGAACGAAGCGCAGCCAGACGCAGATCCACTGGCCACGCTGCCAACGTCGTTCCTGGGGTAATCCACGTTCTCTTCCGTGGGCGAGAACGACGTCTTGGAGCTCAGCACAACCGAGTACACGCCCGACTTTGCGTACAAGTTGCCGTTGGCGGACTTGAGCCAGCACGTACCGCCGTTGTACGTGTTCCATGAGTATGCACCGCAGCCAAAATACGAGCTGCAGATAGCGCAGCAGCCCTCGGGCGTCGAGCTTGACGCACTGCCGAGATTAGATCCAGAGTAATCCATGCTCGTTTGGATCGAGCAGGCCGAGCCCGAGGCTAAAGTCACCGTGTCTACGATACGCGCGCGTCCCGCTGACTGAACGAAGTAGCCCTGGTTCCACAGCAGCTTGAATGCGTCTTGAAAGAACAAACCAGCAGCAGGGCCCACGAGCGATTCGGCCGTGTGTAAGCCGTCGTTGCACGTTCCATCGCTCTCTCCGACCGGCTTGACCCAGATGAACGCTTCCACGTTCGAGTACCCGGTGCTGGTAGTCGGTGGTATACCAACACCAGTCGTGCCCACGTTGCACCACTCGGTTGAGATCGGATTGTTAACATTGCGAGAAGTATCGACGATGCATCGGTAGGCCATCGAGCCCATGGCGCTCTGGAATGCCTGACACAGCTGGGCCATCTCAGCAATGGACCGGTAGTTGGACGTGTTCAGCGCGATTCCTTTGACGCGTCCGGCTGCCACAGGCTCTCTGATGATGGCGATCACTGTCGTAAGGCTGGATTGGTACGCCAGCGTCCAGTAGCCCACATCCAAGTAAATGTCGGCGTTGGCGTTGGCCGAGAGCTTCTGAACTGCCGTGACCAGGTTGGCCTTGTAGCCGCTGGTCACAGCACAGCCTCCGTTGGCCAGCAGCCCAAGGGCGTCTGGCTCCAGCACATAGAGCACCTTTCGATCGCCCATGAGCCCCGTGAGCTTGTTCAGGAAATTGACATAGTCGTTGGCGTTGGTGTTGCCACCGCTCGTGGAGTATTTGTCCGCGCAATCCTTGTTGGGCAGACCGTACACTGCGACCATGACGCGCGAGGAGGTCGAGCAACTGGACAAGAGCGACTGGATGGTGGCTGTGGCGGACGAATCACGATCGGAGTACCAGGTAACGATGTTCTGACTGGATAGCTCAGTGATCGCTGCCGCCGACTGCGGGTAGTCAATCTTGGCCTGCGCATAGCTGGCTGGAGCAATGGAGCACAATGGATCTGCGCCACTGGCTATGGCAGTAAGAACTGCAGCTGCTATCAGCAGCAACGTCTTGCAAAAGACTTTGAGCACCATGAATGGAGGGATCGAGTTCCGACGGAACGATCGATGGATGAAGAGATCGAGTCCTTGCGGCACTCGATAGATTAGAGAATGAGCACCGACTCGTCCGCGTCCATTGCTGGAGGTTCAGAAGTTTAGAGCGCTCTCATCGTTGGACCATGAATTGACGGATTCGATGGGTTCAGTTTGGACTTGTAAGCTGAGTTCATGGCTGATGCTTAGTCGTACAGTTGTTGTCTGTGTAGCGGAAGAAGGGTCCTTTATTGAGATGCGTCGTCGCTGAGTGTATTTTTCAGTAAGTAACGGTAAATTACAGCCATACTTTTCTTTTCGAAATAAACAGCCGTTATATCAAAAGCGCTGTTATGGGGCTCAAGCTCGATTAGAAATAAGTCCGAATGACGAACTGATGAGTGTGTGGGTTCCGTCACCAGACGCGCTGTAACTCTTTCTCGGAGCTTCAATCCACAAGAATGCCTACAGATTAGTGTATCCAGTGCTTGCCGTGGATGGCGTGCCAATTTCCGGTCGTACAGTAATCATGCTACATCATTCAGTTAATGTTGCGGTGTTGAAGTTGCGGACGTGCCTACAATGGAGGCGTCCTCCTTGAGCTGTAGGTCTTGCTACTCCAGTAGCCAGAGCTGTGTAGTGTTCCTTCACAGTCCTTGTTCAGGCTTCATGACCTGTCAGCAATTCAATCAGAAGCGACTGGAGCATTACGCTGCGCTCTTTGCCCATCGTGCGCAATGTGGCGCTATCGTGGCTTCATGGATCTTCCATTAGGGTGGTGAAACACAGTAAAATCCAAGAACTCAACTCTCCAAAATGCATGAACACACAATCGCTTTGACCTTTAATCCGTACTTCTTTGATACTCCTTATACTTTAGTTTAGTCACTTATAAAAAATAATGATAACATGCAAAATGAATGCACATATTCCATGACGTCACGTCATGGATCTGCGTCTGTACAAGTGCCAGTTGCACTCGGCCGGGTCGTCCGCGATGTGCAGGATGACTTTGCCGCGCGTGGGCGAGTTCTGCATCTTCTTGAGCGCATCCACGAGCCGCTCGAATGGGAAGATCGAGTCGATGGCCGTCACGACCTTGCCGGCCTTGATGAGCTGCGTGAGCGCCTGGAGATCGGCCGCCGAGGGCCGCGAGCGGATCTGGTGCGCCACGGCCTCGATGTCCGTCACGATCGGGTTGTACAGCCCCGCCAGGGTGACCAGCGAGCCGCTGCGCTTGAGCAGATGCCGAGTGTACATCTGGTGGTAACCCGGAGCCGAGCCACAGTCGTAGATGCAGTCCATCGAGCCGCGCGCGATGTCCTGCGTCCAGTTCTCCTGCGAGTGATCCAGCACCTGATGCGCGCCCAGCGATCGCACGAACCGCATGTCGCGTGTGTTAGTGGCTGCGATCACATAGGCGCCCAGTGCACGCGCGATTTGAACCGCGAATGTTCCCGAGCCGCAGCTGCCCCCAATGATCAGCACGCGGTCGCCGCGCTTAATGCACGCGTGCCGCGTCAGCGCCTGGTAGCTGATCATGCCAGCCTGTGGAACACCCGCGGACTGGTCGAACGTTAAGTTGCCTGGCTTGAGCGCCACGAACTGCTCGTCCACCGCGACATACTCGGCCACGGTCCCGAAGCCCATGAGCGTCGTCGTGCCGTAGACAGCGTCGCCCACGACGAACCGCTTGACGCGCGCACCGACCTCGACGATGCGTCCCGCGAAATCAAAGCCGATGCCGAAGGGGCACTCGTGCGACGGCGCGATGGGGAAGAACTTCTCGCCGAACTCGATAAGCTTGAAGTCGATCGGGTTGAGCGCGGCGCTGAGCACCTTGACGCGCACCTGCGTGGCACGAAGCGGCTCGGCGCGCATGTTGGTACGCAGCTGGACCTGCTGTGAGAGACGGCCGAAGTGCTCGTAGACATACGCCCTGTAGGACGGCGGACTGGCGTGGCTGGACATGGCGACGTGGGCCATGGAGCCCTCCAGCGATTTTCTTGAAATGAAGCAGTCATTGCACGACCAGTGGAGAAAACGGTCTGGTTCGACTAAAGTCGCTCTTGAGTCGGATCTTTATCGACTCTCATCAGTTGGTAACATACAATTCATAGGTTATTGAGTCGATAAAAGGTGGGGTCGCGACTAACCGGATCGTCATTAAAAGAGAGTGATCGGCTCATCTCCAACCCATGTCGATGGAGGATGCGTTCGGGTCTGTACTGACCCCAAGGGAGAAAGAGAAGGGGGCGGGATTATGTCACTTTCTCCACCCAGAACTAAAGCAGACACCAGAGGCGACTACAACACCACACACCAAGACTTGCCTCATGGTCGGCTCATGGCCCTCCTAGCTAAAGAAGGATTCACCAGGGCCCGACTGCTGGCCGGACTATGAAGCTGGCCACTCTGACGCATTGGGTCCGACGTCGGAGGGCGGTCTATCAAGGCACCCATTCAAAGGCGAAACCTTTCGTACGCACGTCAGTCCGCGAGGGAGGGGCGCGGCGCCGTGAGATAAGGCCGCACGCTAATGTGCGAGCCTGAGGTGGCGTGCGTGTGGGGTCGCTATCGTTCTCTTTTGGGCAAACAGGCACCCACTAGAGTAGGGACGTCTGCCTTCTTTCCTGTGGAAACCGTAGAACATGGCCAGCCTGGTACTGTACACCACTGACGCTGTTCGATGTTTGCTGTCAATAACTGCCGATGGAGCATGGTACAAATTTTACGATGGTCGGCTGAAACACCGTCCAACGCATCCGTCCTCCCTCTGTCACTGCTGAACAGTCTTGAGTGAAATGTTCTCCACCCAAGCGTATGTTAGTGGGTCATTTGATGATTGTCCTTGGGGGAAGGCGTGGAAGAAATCGACATGTAAGCTTTGGATGGCCGTCTCGGGAGGGTCGCCTGGTCTGTCTGCCAGAGAATCGGAGGCAGTCTGCGTCTCAGCCAAATTTGTACCAAGGTACTGTACATTTATCAGGTTCAATCGAAAAGATGAAGTGTGAGTATCTTCAACATGTCGAATGACAAGGGTAAACTTTTGAGATGAGCGATGAAACAAGCGTAGGCAGGACATGGAAGAATGACGTGCCATGAGCATTACTATGGGAGCACCACTGGAGAAGACCCGTGGGATTGAACAGCAGCCACGACCTGGATGGCATGGCATGCGTGCGGTGGCGATCGCTGCCCCGTATCCATGTGGTGCATTGCTAAGGCATGCTTGTCCGATCGTATAGAAGCATACGCATGTCAGTTTGACACTCAAAATGTGCAGCTTCACGGCTAGTTTAAGTTCCGTCATCTACGCCAGGAATGAGTCTCACTGACACGACATAGATGTCAGTAAAGTACCGCGGTGCCTCGCGTTTAGAAAGAGAGTGCACGTCTTTGTTCTGATGGATGAATCGATTATGAATGCACACATTAACGAGCCACCAAATTGGATCGCGTGCCGCCCCTGGCTGCAATGTTCGTAACTTGACGCAGAGCTAATTATGGAGTGGAATGAATCCTTGTCAATTCAAGTGCGCAAGGAAACGGCCACGTCATGACCATCGGCATCGGATCCCGCATACCAAGACTTGACTTCTTCAAGCAGGTTTCCATTCAATCTCTTTACACATATTCGCAATCCCTCAAACGCGCATTCACTCGAATGAAAAGGGCTTTGCTTTTCGTACAGTAAAGCGATTTTTTATCATTCCTTCGATGGAATTTTCTGATATGCACCGATGTACGATGCACGATGAAAGATTTCTCTCCGAACGTGTCTGAACGGTCGGAAATCCGAAGACTCCGTCTCTCGGGCTTGAGCTCCAGGCGCGCCGTCTCGGGTGCACTTGGAACGTCGGGCCTTGTTCTTTATCTCGCTCTCGCTATCTCTCCCAAGCGTCCATATCGTACAAAATTTCGATCCTTGACCACCATGAGGTCCAAGGCCACGTCGGCTTCCGCTCCATTGACTACACCGACATCCTCAGCAGCCACGCTCCTGTCGCCTCCACTGGACGCGTCGTTTGATGGACTGAATCCCATGGGACAGCACCGTCGTGCACACGAGTCCATGACGAACCAGACCACACTGACAGTGGACGCCATGAACTCGCCACTGTATCGGCCTTCAGCAGGACAGCAGCCGCCGTACCATCGTCTGCCAAACCAAAGCGACTTTGCGAACTCGAAGCGACAGACCCAGACCAATCCGTGCGCGCTCAGCTGGCAGAACGTATCGTACATCGTACAAACCCCAAGTACAGCTCCGGCCACGACCCGCAGGACGCGGCGCTGGTTCCGAACCAATTGCAAAGGCAGCAAAGAGAGATCCTCCATCGACCGCGTGATCCTCAAGAACGTGACTGGACGATCAGCTCCAGGCGATCTGACCGCCATCATTGGTCCTTCGGGTGCTGGCAAGACCACGTTGTTGGATATCCTGGCGAATCGCGTGCACCGTAACGGTCGAGTAAGCGGGATCGTCGAGATCAACGGCCAGCTTCGCGAGCCGCGCAACTACCGAGCCATGATGAACTACGTCTCGCAGGAAATGAGCTTTCTCGGGTCCTTCACAGTGCTCGAGACACTGCAAATGGCCGCTGGGCTGAGTCTACCCAATTATATCCCCGAGCTCACGCGCGAGATGCGCGTGCAGGACGTGATCGACGACATGGGGCTTCGCAATTGCGCCAAGACGCTCGTGGGCGACGTGTTCCACAAAGGAATCTCGCATGGTCAGAAGAAGCGCCTCAGTATTGCCATCGAGCTGCTCTCGGACCCGTCCATCATGCTGCTGGACGAACCCACATCCGGCCTGGACTCCTCGTCAGCCCACAAAGTCATGAAGCACCTGGCCGGACTCTGTCGCGAGGGCAAGAACGTTATCTGCACCATTCATCAACCGTCATCCGCCATCTGCGACCTGCTCACGAACTTTGTGATCCTGAGCATGGGCGAGCTGGTGTACTTTGGGCCGGCAATCGCCACACTCGCGCACTTCTTCTCTATCGGGTACGTCTGCCCCATGTACTCCAATCCGGTCGAGTACTTTGTGCACCTGGTGAACAAGGACTTTCACGATCAGCTGGACCTGCAGCCCTTTGTGAACGCCTGGCAGAACAGCAGGGAGTGCAACCAGCTCAAGATCGAGATCACGCGGGACCGAGCGCATCCGGAGCAGAATAGCATCAACAAGGACCTGCTTCGAGCCGTCGCTCCGTCGCAGTGGACGCAGTTTTGCGTGCTGCTGCATCGCCACTGGCTCAACAACTGGCGCAACCCGGGCGTGTTCTGGATCCGAGTGCTTATGTATGTCCTGCTGTCGCTCATGGTCGGCACTATGTACTTGAGCTCCAACAAGCAGATCACGGACTCCGCCATGGTCTCGCTGCTGTTTTACGTGCAAGCGTTTTTGGTGTTCATGTCGGTCGCAGCGCTCCCAGCGCTGATCGAGCAGCGGGCTGTGTTTGAGCGCGAGATCATGAACAACTCGCTGCACGTCTTGAGCTTTGCATCGGCCAATTTCATCGGTGCACTGCCCGGCATCGCATTCATCACCATCATCGCGACCACGATCGTCGTGTTCTTCGCGGGCGTGCACTCGTTCTGGTCGTTCCTGCTTAACCTGTTTCTCTCGCTCGTGACGGCCGAGTCGCTCATGCATGTACTGGGCGCGGCCGTGCCGCACTACATCATCGGAATCGCGCTCGGGGCCGGCATCTTCGGCATGTTCATGCTCTGTGAGGGGTTCATGGTGCCGTTCCACTTCATGCCCGTGTACTGGAAGTGGGGCTACTACCTCGCGTTCCACACGTACTCGTTCCAGTCGTTCATGTTTGAGCACTTCTCGGTAGTGAACACCCCTGAAGCGTGGCAGGTGCTGCGGGAGTACGGCATGGAACACGTGAACGTCCCGCAGAACATGCTGGTGCTCATCTGCTACGCAGCCGTACTGCAACTGCTGTTCGTGCTCGTGCTGCATTCCCGCTACGTCCGGCGGAGCTGATGGACGAGAGATCAAGGAGGGGAGAGCAACAATAATTTATTTTCCGAGTCGATGGCTTTATCTTCGAGCGAAGGAAGCGCCGGGCGGTTGCAGCGGCGAAGAGAGCCCACTGGAATCTGCCGGCCATTTCACTTGCGATGGCGTGTGAAGTACATAAATGCATGAATGAATGGGATGGTACCTGGCAGCAGGTTGGTTGGCGTCGTCGTGTGCAAACGCTCAGAAGTGGTCTTCATCGAACGGATCCGCGACTGGCGCAGACTCGAACAGCGACTTCTTGCCTGTGACCTTGGACTGAGGCTGCTGCAGTCTCTGCACACGCTTGAGCGTCTCCGAGAGCTCGCGCGCCACGTGACTCAGCTCATTGGTCGTGAGCTGCTCCAGGCCGTAGCCGCGGTAGATCATGAGCTTGCGGACTTCGGCCTCGGAGTCGGCCAGCTCCTGCCGCAGATCGGCGATCTCCTGCTCCGGATCCGCCCCGCTGCTGCTGCCATGGGATAGGCGAACTTTCTTCTTCGGGCTGATCGGCGACGTGGCGATGGGTGCATGGAGGTGGGGACCACTACTCTGCACGAACCGCTGGGCGACCAGCAGACGAAGCACCACGAGCGAGCCCAGTCCAATGCAGATGGCCAGCACCAGGAAAAACATTCTGTTGCTGGAGAGAAACACAACGATGGCCTGTAGCGCGTCGTCCCGCGAGGCCGAAAGCGTGACCGTCTCACTCCACGGACCGTCGGTCTCGGTCGCGAACATCATGCCCGAGAGAAAGCCCCGCGTCTGCTTGACCCGCACGCGCACGCGGAAGCTCACGTCGTGCTCGGTCGGCAGATCGGCCAGCACCACGAACGGATCTGGCGTGGTGAACTTGCGGTTGGAGGCGTGCCAGAAGGCGTCCAGCCCCCATCCGGCGACCCAGTGCTGCAGCTCGTATACCACTCGGCGCTCGGAATCCTTGGTCTCCTCGGCCTTCGCTGGACTTGTGGCGTCCACGGGCTCGTTCCAGCGCGCATCCACGTCTTCCCACGTGACCACGACGCTCGAGACTTCAGTTCTTCGGCTTCGGCCCCTCATCACGGCCGCCAGGCGATCGAACTCGTTGGCGAACAGACCGGCAGGGCTTGTGCTCGCAGCCTCGTTGTCGTCGTCGGTATCGCTGGCAGCATCGGCGTTCTGCTCTACGTAGCGCACGCGATGCACCGAGAGGTTGCCGATGACCAGCTCGCTGGCCGGGAGCTCGGCTTGCTGCTTCTCCTCGGTCACGAACTTGCGCCAGAGCTGCTCCAGCCGGCCCGTGAGTGCCGAGGGCGACGTCGTGAGCACTTGCAGCGCCATGGTGGACGCGCAGATGAGTGCGCAGAACGTGAGCGTGCGGTGGTGCGCGTGGCTACTGCTGCGTCGCGCCATACTCGTCTGTCTTCCTCCGTCGTCTGGACCCTTTGGGCTAATGCAAACGAGCTGCACACCCACCCACGTGGGATGACGCGCCGCGTTTTTACAAAAATTACAAATTTAGAGATTCAACCATGTGTGAAACAGACGGTGACATCAAGACATCAGGGAAGGAATCTCTACGAATGCAAGCGCCATTTCTCGATATTTCACAAAAACATGCCCCCGTGAGGTGGTTACGAGGTGATGACCTCATCGTGGACGATCCCCTCGGTTTAGAGGAATAAGTGAAGGTGGGACGGCGCGCTCAAATTTTACAGGCACGTGTCGCACAACTGGGCCCATTCGAATCTTATCCATAATTATCTTAAACGTTCGTATGGCGAGGTGAGGGATGCTCAATTTCCACCCTCCAACGGACAGTTGAACATCTGGCCTGAAGTATACCGTGAAAACTACCACAAGCAAAGGTACATGCTGGTGCACGAAAAAAAATACCGATCCGTTTATTTATGGAACGACATCATAAACTTTAATGATCCCATATCCTAGATAAGTGTACCCACATCCATGATCTAAGCACTGCACACGAGGCACTCCTCCTCTTCCTCGACCTCCTGGGCGTTGGCCGTCGCCTGGCGATCGATGGCGGCCTTGTCGACCGTGAACTTGATGGCATCGGCCTTCGGTCGTCCGCGCATGTAGTACATGCCGGTCTTGAGCCCCTTCTTCCAGGCGTAGAAGTGCATGGACGTGAGCTTACTGATGGTTGGGTCGGCAATGTGCACGTTGAGCGACTGGCTCTGGCAGATAAAGGCGCCACGGTCAGCTGCCAGGTCGAGCACGCACTTCTGCTTGATCTCCCACACGGTCTTGTACTTCTCCTTCACCTGCTGCGGGATCGAGCGCACGCCCTGTACCGAACCACCGTCGTTCATGATCTGGTTGCGAACTTCCGGCGTCCAGACGCCAAGCTCAATGAGCTCCTTCATGAGGTACTTGTTCACGATTGTGAACTCACCGGCCAGCACACGGCGGTTGTACATGTTGGACGTGTACGGCTCCGTGGACTCGTTGTTGCCCAGGATCTGCGCCGTCGACGCAGTCGGCATGGGCGCCAGCAGCAGCGAGTTGCGCACACCGTACTTGGCGACTTCGGCCTTGAGCACAGCCCAGTCCCACAGGCCCGACGAAGGCGTGACGCCCCACATGTCGAACTGGAAGATGCCCTGGCTCACGGGCGAGCCCGGGTAGGACTCGTACGGACCGTTCAGCTTGGCTAGCTCCATGGAAGCCTCCATGGCGCCGAAGTACATGGTCTCGAAGATGTTCTTGTTCACCTCACGCGCTTCGTCGCTTTCGAAGGCCAGGTTCAGCAGAATGAACGCATCGGCGAGACCCTGGACACCGATGCCGACCGGGCGGTGACGCATGTTGGACTTCTCAGCCTCCGGAATGGGGTAGTAGTTGATGTCAATGACCTTGTTCAGGTTCTTGGTCACGCGCTTGGTGATCTTGTACAGCAGCTGGTAGTCGAACACGCCGTCCACCACGAACTTGGGCAGCGCAATGGACGCTAGGTTGCACACGGCCACTTCGTCCTTGGACGTGTACTCCATGACCTCGCAACATAAGTTGCTGGATCGGATCGTGCCCAAGTTCTTCTGGTTCGACTTGCGGTTGGCCGCGTCCTTGTAGAGCATGAACGGGTTGCCGGTCTCGATCTGGGACTCGAGGATCGCGAACCAAAGCTGCTGGGCCTTGATGGTCTTGCGCGCGAGGCCCTGGGCCTCGTACTTGGCGTACAGCGCCTCGAACTCCTCACCGTAGCAGTCAAACAGACCCGGCGCTTCGTTGGGGCAGAACAGACTCCACTCGCCATTGGCCTCCACGCGCTTCATGAATAGGTCCGGTACCCAGAGAGCGTAGAACAGGTCACGCGCACGGTGAAGCTCGTTGCCGTGGTTCTTGCGCAGGTCTAGGAACTCGAACACGTCGGCGTGCCAGGGCTCGAGGTAGATAGCGAATGAGCCCTTGCGCTTGCCGCCGCCCTGGTCCACGTAGCGGGCCGTGTCGTTGAACACGCGCAGCATGGGCACGATGCCATTGGACGTGCCGTTCGTGCCGCGGATGTAGCTGTTGGTGGCGCGGATGTTGTGCATGCTGATGCCGATGCCGCCGGCCCACTTGGAGATGCAGGCACACTGCTTGAGCGTGTCGTAGATGCCCTCGATCGAGTCGTCCTGCATGGCCAGCAGGAAGCACGACGACAGCTGCGGGCGAGGAGTGCCGGCGTTGAACAACGTGGGCGTGGCGTGCGTGAAGTACGACAGCGACATGTACTCGTACATCTCGAGCGCCGACTGGATGTCCTCCTTGTGGATGCCCACGGCCACGCGCATGATCATCTGCTGCGGGCGCTCGCGCACCTTGCCCATCACGCGCAGCAGATAGCTGCGCTCGAGCGTCTTGAAGCCAAAGTAGTCGTAGTCGAAATCGCGGTCGTGGATGATGGCCGAGTTGAGCACGTCCTTGTTCTTCTGGATGATCTCGTACACGTCGTCGGCGATCAGCGGCGCGTCGGCGCCGGTCTTTTCGTGCTTGTTGTTGTAGAACAGCTCGATGTTCTCGCTGAAAACCTTGTTGGTGTTCTTGTGCAGGTTCGAGACCACGATGCGCGCCGCGAGCTTGGAGAAGTCCGGGTGCTGCGTGGCGCAGTAGGCCGCGGTCTCGGCGGCGAGCTCATCGAGCTCCGAGGTCGTCACGCCCGGGTACACGCCGGCCACGACCTTCTGCGAGATGATCACGGCGTCCACGTACTCGGCGTTGAGGCCGTAGCAGAGCTTAGTGATGCGCGCCGTGATCTTGTCGAACTTGACCTCCTCGCGGCGGCCGTCGCGCTTGACCACGTACATGGCTGCTGCTGGAGAGATGGGAGCTTGGGTCTTCCGGCTGGCAAAAGCGCGAATGGCTGCCTATCTGCCAGAGCCAGCAATCTCCAAAGCGCGCGCTTTTCGGGCTGAGAACGTGAAGCTGGCGGATGGGTCGGCGGTTAAACGGGTTTGGTTGCAGATTGCTATTCACGCGTCCGATCACGATAATAGACTTTGGCGACAACACAACACAATAAAAAAACGATGACGTGCGGATAGTAAAAAACGCCAAGATCGAGATGGCGGGTTTCGCGCCAAAAAGCGAGATGGCTTCGGTTAGATACGAATGGGCCAGAGTCGGGCCTGGAGATCGATCACGCGGGCGGCGGGCACGCGCCTTCGGCGACGTCATCGCACGTGTCTTCCTGCTGCTGCTTGGCCACCGGCTGTCTGGGCTCTGATCCATCATCACAGTCTTCAGCAGCAGCAGCGTCTGGATCGAATTGCGTGAGCTCGACGAACTGGAACGGCTTCATGCGATTGCGCATACGCGAGACCATGCGCAGACCCAGCAGGTACTCCGCGATGCACAAGAGCAGACTCATGCCGGAGCAAAAGCCCACGCCCGTGACGACAAACAGACCTACACATACGTCGTGGTTAATGCGCAGCCGCAGACGAGAAATACTGCTGCTGAGTATGCTGTCACGTACCAACGTAGTACCAGAAGGACACAGGGTCGCAATGCGCCAGATTGACCAGCACGCTCGCTCCGTCCTGATGCACTGAGCTATTATGACGCGCACGGGCGATGACGAGGCTGTAGATCGATCGAGGAGAGATGCCGCGCTTGGTCGCCTCGCACGAGAAGCGGTGTTTGCAGATAAGCGCGTTGTGTAGACTGCGCGCAGTCGTCAACGTCGCCATGGAGCTTGTGTTCGCTGCTAATGCATCGGATCGCTGTGCCTCCATGCTTCGCAACTGACGGGGCTCGGTGCCAGGGAGAGCGCTCGCTTGAGCCGCTGGGTTGATCGACTGCAGATACTCACTGGACGCGTAGAAGTAGGCGTCCAGCGGGGATTCCGACTGCAGACTCACCATGTAGCACGAGTGGCCTCCTAGCGTGATGAGGTACTTGTCTGACTGCTCAAGATACAACTGATCTTGACAAGGCACATGCGCCTGTCCATTCTGCGTGCAGGAGCGCACGTGCGCTGATACAGCAGCAGCGCATCAGTATCTACGCAAGTACTCATGGATTGATGATAGGGACCCTGATGTACCTGCTTGGGTGAGCGCTGGGCCTGCAAACGCCAGCGCCAGAGCCACGTTGGCCGCCAGCGACTGCTTCATTTTCAGCCGCGCGATCTTTTATTTTCTCAGAAAAAAAATTCTCTTCCGCCAGATCCACGGAATAGCAATGGCGAATGCCTCCTACTAATCCATCACTCATACTAAAACCAAATGTAATATCCGACGGCGGATGGAAAATTGCAAATCGATTTGTGGCCGGGCTCTGTGCCGCATTGGGGGCCAGACGCTGACTATGTCGCTGCTGGGGGGATCGCTACGGGAAGACCGCGAGTATGAGCTCGCGATGAGCGCCGCCTCGCAGGTGCGCACGTTCAAGTACGTGACCATGGCGGTGTTGCTGCTGATCACGATCGTGTCGGCGCTAGTGCCGCTCTGGATCTCGTCGCACGGCACGGCCACGTCGCGCAACGCACTGCGCAGCAAGCTCCCGTTCGTTACCGCGGGCGTGTTTCTTGGCTCTGGACTCATGCATCTACTGCCCGACGCCGGCAAGATGTACACCAAAATGCTGGAGCGTATGGATGACAGCGTGGACCCTTGGCTGGTCGAGTTCCCGGTCGTGCATCTGCTCTGCTGCCTCGGCTGCACGGTCGTCTGGTCAGTCGACCTACTCAACTTGGGCGACTCGGGCAAGATGATGGCCGTGGCCACCGCGGCGCGTCCCAACTGTACGTGGACGTGCTGTCTGTCAATCCCTCACGAGCAGGAGTTGATTGTGGTCTTGTCGTCTTCTCTGCAGGTGGAACCAGTATGTGTCGCGTGCAATTCTCACCAGTGGCGTTCTATGGCGAGCACGGTCGATCGTATTCGGTCGATGCATTGAAGCACAGCGATGATGATCGGTTGGTCTCGTGCTCTGCTCAAGACACGCTTCCTGCTCGAACGACGCTCGGAGAACGTTCGCGCTCCGTGGACGAACGCTCGGTGCTGCTTTTGCAGCATGGCATTAAGGTAAGCAATGGGCATGGGCATGCCGATTGAGAGTCTCCGCTTCTAACGACCCTTGTTTGGAGCAGGTCATGACGCCGATGAAGGTGAAGACGTATTCGTTCGAGCGGCCGGATGGAGGGCATCTGATAGCCCATCCCACACACGCGGACTGCCATCTTGACGATGAGCAAGAGCATGGACGACACGACCAGCAGTCTCTCAGTGAGCACGTCGTGTTCACAGGCGAGAATGCGCTGCTGCCGTATCTTTTAGCGGCTTTGTTCTCGATCCACTCGCTCATTGCGGGGTTCGCGCTTGGCGTGAGTCATTCGCTCAACAAGACCGCGATTGCCACGACCGTCGCTATCTTCAGTCACAAGGTCAGTTCTGTGTCCATCATGCACCAAATCTACCGTACAATCGGCTTGACGTGACGGGTCTTCTCTCGACAGTTTATTGAGGCGATCGCAGTGGGCGCGAACTTTGCGCGGGCCAAGGAGAACATCACGCTGCATCGGTCCGTCGCCGTGTTGACCATATACAGCTTCATGACGCCACTGGGCATTTTCCTGGGCATGGTGGCCACCGCAGCGCTGCAGGGCGCTCAGGCCTTCGCTTTGCAGGCGTGCGCGCTGGGAGTTGCGTCAGGCTCCTTCATCTACCTAGCCTTCCATGAGCTCTCAGAAGACCACGCCGGGGAGGAGACCAGCACAGCCGCAAAGCTCGGGCTGTTCCTCTTCGGGATGGGCAGTATGGCGGCGCTCGCTGCCTGGGCCTAGGCCCAGCCCATCCGTAGAACGGCGGAGGAGATATGCATGCTCAATATAACGCACTGTACACATGGCTACGTTTCAAAGAACGATGCTCTCCTGACATATGTAGCGAATGGATCCATCTTCGATAAGTCGCTTCTACCTGGGAATCTATCGAACATGGGTTTCGAGTTATTGTTCGATAGACCGATAGGTAGCGGCTACATTGGATCCAAATTACCAATGCAGCCTGAGTTTTGCGATCTTTTGCTTCTTGCGTGCGCAGAACAAAAATCTTTCCGTTGGTCGAGCTAACTTTTAACGATTGGCCCACATTGGTCTTTACAATAGCTTGATGAGAAGATACAGCAGAAGAGCAGCGACAAACAAGTAACGCTCTTGCAAAGCAGTCCAGGGCAAAGAGTTCAAGTCTATTGCAAAAATCCAGACTCTGCTTCTCCCGCGATCTTTTTCAGACTAGAAAATCCATGCCGCTCGCGTGTGGAAGGCAACTGCCAGCCCGACACCAATTTATTGCGAAGCTGCACGGAGATTTGAGTGGGCAGCTGAATGGGGTCGTCTTGTTTGTAGCAGATCAAAAGCTGCCTCTACATGAGTCCAGCTGCACCGCAAGTCGGACCAAAAGAATCCAACGAGCAGCAACGAGTGCATATCCGGCGCACCCCACAACACGTTTCTCCAAAAAATGAGGACTTGCAGAGAAACCAAGAGTTCAGTAACACTTGGTTTTAGTATGACCTTCGTTTAGCGGCTCACGCATCAACCGAGCAGTACCGTAATCAAACCCGGCTTGATGGATTTGCATACGTGGCAAGAGCAAGCGGCATAAGAGGGACCACTGTACAGTTGTGTCTCACACTCTGGAGGTGAAGGCTGGCGCACGACGTTGGTGACAGATGATCACGGCGTGCCTATGTTTGGGCCACATGGATAGGGGCAACATCCACACCCCAACGATCGATTCATCTGCTTGCTTGTTGAGGAGCCACCCATGGATATCGTGGAATCGTATACTGCAGCTTCAAGCTTGAATCAGCTGGGATTCACTGGGGCTTTTTGTGTGAGTGTGGGCCAGCTGGGATTTACTGTGGCCGTTGAGTGAATTTGAGCCACTTTAGGAGATAAAATCGAAGAAAATGGTTCAGCCCCATCTTTCACAGAACCGGCCCTGACGTACCCTCTTTGACCTGTTCTCTTGGGAAGCATGTCAACCTATACTTTACACCAGTCACAACAAACAGACCGCGTCTGGCGTCAGCAGCGTCTATTTGCAGATGGGTCAAAAGCGTTTTGGCATAGACATACTCCGCCGGGTCTGACGCCACTTGAGGAGGCAGGGTTGCGGGCAGAGTTCAAAGAGGCTCCGGCAGATGTACCGTAACTTTTTACCTCTCTATTTTTGGTACCAGTTAAAATCGACAGGCTGTCAAGCTTTTAACCATTTTGTGTGGATTTTCTGGTTGCGCACGTCGTAAAAAAAAGCAGCAAAACCTACGTGCTATGCAACCCTACACGCTGGGATCCCGCTATTCCTTCGCTCTCTCGTCACCTCATCTCAAAATCTACGCCAGTGCCAGTTGTTCGTTTACCAACTGGAAATTGTCAACGTGAAGTTGGTTGACTGAACCGGTGTGTGACACCGACCCCTTTTCCGATCTCAAATTCTCGGCTGCTATTTCTATACAAAACCCTAGACGTTTTCGGGACTTTCTCTCTTTTCATTAGGTAATTTTCTCTCTTTTAAGCCGCCGTGATCTTTCGGTCGCTGGCTCGGGTTACAGAGACTGGCGAGTGGGTCCGCTGAGAGGAGGAGAGCCGAAAACAACAGCGCGAGGGTACGCTCACGCGACGGCGTCCGTGTGTCGCGAGTCCATCTGGTGACCCCACCCCTCTCGCCTTCTCCCACAGAGCTTTGCTCACTTGCACTTTTGATCCCCACAGCACAACACGCTATCTCGTCCACCACTCGGGAAATCGAAGCTTCCATTTCGATTTTCTTCACAGCCTCAAGAACTGCCATCGACTTTACCTCAAGGCTCCGTCTTTTGTTCGATCCTCTGCGGACATCGAACACTTTCTAATTCACCATGCCATACGAAAGCTTCACCACCCGCCAATACGTCAAGATCACGGAGGTCGTACAAGACCCGGCTACCAACGCCTGGATGTACGTGCTGCACGTGCAGTGCGGCGGCGACCGCATCGAAGACTCCTCGGCCGATGGCTTCAGCCACGAATACCTCATCAGTCGCCGCTTCAGTGAGTTTAAGCAGCTGCACAGCGAAGTCTCGACGCTCATGGGCAGCACGCTAACGCCGCTGCCGGCTGACGGCCTGATGACGCTTATCATGTCCGACAACGAAGAGCTGCTGGCAAACCGCAAGCAGGTGCTGCAGCAGATCATCAACGACGTCTTGAACCACTCCTCCGCCAAGGATCTGCCCGAGGTCGAACAGTTCCTCGGCCGCGACTCGCTTAGCGCCCAAGTGCTTGCGCCACTGCTTAACCCGGCGACCAGTCATTGCAATGGCTCGCTTCGCAAGACGTCCGGGCCATCCTGGACAGCCATGAACTGCTCCATGCGCTCATCAGCACTGGTTTCTTCCTAGGAGAATCTTGGAAAGCCCATCATGGCTTCGGGGTGCAGCATGATCTCCCCAAAAGCTGAAAACTCAGCCTTGGATGATGCTTCACGTCAACCCAAGCCGCCATTTAATATTTATCCTGTACCGCTACGCCCACCATTTTGAAAAGGCTCACTACTTGTGCCAAAGTGTTCCCCATAGTCAATAGAGAGAATTATTCCACTCAATCCCTGTGCTTTCCCTATCATGACGTGTTCTTTTCTCTTTCTCATCAACTCAGAACGCGCTTCTTTGAGCAAATGAGTGAGGAAACGTGTGCACAATCAACTGCCTCGAGCTACAGTAGATGCATGACGGAGTGGATCTCCATTCCAATTTGTGCGCATGTTTACGCTGAAACTGTACACAATGTGCACGGACAACTCCGTGCGCAGCTTTTGAAGCTGACCTGTACATATTTGACCGTGTGTATCCTCCGCCCAGATGACTGTGTGCATTTCTGGTTTAACCTGCGCGTTTCTGTGTCTTTAGCGTGCATGCTTTAAGGTCTTAGACCCTTCGTTGACATGATGCCCGCGAGTCAGATCAACAGATCAACAGTGTCCGAAGGTGGCGCATGTCCGCGACACCAGATCCCTTTCAATGCGGCTGATCCGTCCGTCGCTCTCGGTGTCAATCACGCTCAGTTTTAAGTTCGATTTAGTCCACACATTACTCGCTCACTTCTTTGCGACACCCCACGGATAATTCCCACCCACAAGCGTGCACTTTCTTTTCAGTTAACCGAACCTAAGACCGATCCGAACCGACTTGTTATTCTTTGTCTGCATGGGGGCCACATAAGTTCGCGCGGTCCTATACTTTCGACCCTCTCATTTCATTCTCAGCATAACATGGCGGTCCCTCTGCGAGAGCTGCTGGCGGCCTGCGTGTCCGTGAGCGAGTTCGCCGGCCAGGTCATCCGCGGCGTGGTGCGCGATGGCACGGAGCTGGACGTGGTGAACAAGGCCGAGCAGGGTGCCGTGTGGGACCCGCAGACCGTGGCGGACCGCCGCTCGCAGCAGCGCATCGTGCACGCGCTGCGTCGCCAGTGGCCGCACGTGCAGATCGTGGGCGAGGAAGGCGAGCTCGAGGAGCCCGAAGCCCAGGACGTGGTTGAGGCCGATGTGCATGCGCTGGACACCGCTGTGTTCACGCTCCCGGACAACCTGCGCGAGCTGGACCCCGAGCAGCTCGTACTCTGGATCGACCCACTGGACGGTACCAAGAAGTTCGCCGAGAAGAAGTACGAGGAGGTGTCGGTGCTC
>JAADVQ010000248.1:0-19347 GCA_023335835.1 Elongisporangium senticosum
ACGAGCGCACACTGCCCATCGCCAGTGGCAAGGCCGTCACGACCGGCGTCTCCAGTGACAACAGCACATACACCAACGTCAAGGCGCCGGTGTATATCATCACAGGCGCTGCTGGTAACGTGGAGAACCACGATTCCTCCACCTCGACCGCTGCGTGGAACGTAATCACGGACTACACGCACTACGGCATCTCGATGCTCACGGCCTCCAAGACATCTCTCGCGTGGGAGTTCCTGGCCAGCGCTGACCAAACTGTACTCGACAAGTTCACAATCGTCAAGAGCTGAGTGTAATAGAACTACAGTTTTGATTGTCTTACCAACATTCCTACCGCAAGTTGCCTTTTACTAAAGGCTACTCAAATAAAGGACCTCTCCAGAAATAGACTGGAGTCACCAGCGGGCCATTTCGGCTCGTGGGCTTCAATCGTGCCATGGCCACAGGTGGCAGCGTCATATCTCTCGTGGATGGCGCAGAGGCGGTGGCTCTACCTGAGCTGTCGAGTTCAAAGTTTGCACTCTATCGCTCGAGATGAAGCAGACGTATCCATTCGTGAATCTGCGTCGATCTACATGCGCTATCATGGCTGTTGTCGCCTTGGTGTTTGCCTTCTTCGTACTGATCGCGACATCTTCAGCAGACACGGCCACTTCAATCGTGGACGATTTCACATGCGTCTGGTCTACCAGTAGGCTGATGTGTGTGAGCGCCAGCCTACTGCTCCTACCAGCACATGACTGGCGACGTGACCAAAGACCAGTTCTGCCGCGTGACCAAGGGAAGCAACAAGTTCCCGCAGCAATCTCGACTCGCTTACGCTGGAGCACTGCTGGTACAGGAATGACGGTCTCCTGGTCCACGTTCGCAGACGTGAGCGACAACACGGTCTGGATTGGCTCGTCATCGAGTTCGCTCACGGCTTTGTTGGTCAGTGTCAGCACCAGTTCGTATTACTCGGAAGGCAACTACACGCAGTTCCAGCACCACGCCAACGTGACTGGACTCATGTCAAATACCAAGTACTACTACAAGGTCGGGAGCTAGGCGGACAGCTCACTCCAGAGCGACGTGCATTCGTTCACGACAGCAAGACCTGCTGATGACAGCAGCACGTTCAAGGTCGCGGTGTTTGGGGACATGGGCGACGGAGCCAATTCCGTCGATACGGTCAAGTACTTGAACTCTTTGAACCCAAGTATCGACTTTGTGTGGCACATTGGCGACATTTCGTACGCAGATGACGACTACAGGCTCGCATCCCAAGCCAACGGCTTCTTCTACGAGGAAGTGTACAACAAGTGGATGAACTCGCTCAATTCCATTATGACGGCAGTTCCTTACATGGTGCTGGTGGGCAACCACGAAGCGCAATACCGCTCGCCTTCATGCCTGCGCTCGCCGCTCAAGAAGGACCGTCTGGGCAACTACTCAGCCTTCAACGCTCGCTTCAAGATGCCCTCAAGCGAAAGCGGAGGCACGCTCAACATGTGGTACTCGTTCAACCACGGGCCGATCCACTTCACGTCCATCTCGTCCGAGACCGACTACCCGGGCTTCCCCTCGAACCAGGCGAAAGAGACCAACAGGAACGGCCACTTTGGCAACCAACTGGCGTGGCTGGAAGCCGATCTCAAGAAGGCCAACGCCAGTCGCGCCGGTGTGCCGTGGCTGCTTGTAGGCATGCATCATCCGATCTACAGCGTGAATGAAACCAACTCGTCTGGCAAGCCCTCGGGCCAGGCGCTTCAGATCCAGAAGGCCTTCGAGGCGCTGTTCGTGAAATACGGAGTGGACGTCGTGGTCGCAGGCCATAAGCACTGCTACGAACGCCAGTTGCCCGTCGCGTTCGGCCAGACGTTCACTTCCGGAGTGTCGCTGGACAGCGCAACGTATACCAACGTGAAAGCGCCGTGTACATCGTCACGGGCGCTGCTGGCAACGTGGAGAAGCACGACAGGCCAGTGAACCATATCACGACTTCGTGGAACAAGGTCACGGACTACACACACTACGGCATCTCGATGCTCTCGGCCTCTCGGTCTTCTCTCACGTGGGAGTTCGTGACTAGTGCCGATCAGAGAGTGATCGATTCGTTCACAGTGATTAAGGTGCTCTGACAGGAAATCCATCATTCTTCCAGTAGACACAGCTGATGAGCTAATTGGAGTCCCTTCCTGGTTGATCTCTCACCCATCAGCGTGGATCTTGGCGCTGTAGACCTTGATAACATTACGGCATAGGCGCGAGGCGAAACAGCCCGCAAAGCAAACGCCCAACAGCAGTGTCACTGCACTCGCAGCGCAGAGGATCACTGCGCGTTCGGCCTGTGTGATGAGCTCCTGAAACAGCGCAAAGAGCTCGTTGAGTGCCTGTCGGAACCAGCCTTCAAGGCCAGAGAGCGCCATGTGAGTGTGATTCCGCATGTATGATCGAGTCAAATGCCACAACTTACCGCAGTTGTTGTTGTAGCTGCAGTCGTTGATCTTGCTGGCGCGAATCGCGTCAGTGAAGAACTCCACTGGAGCCTTGAGCTTAAACTCCGCATTCTCCATGGCGCTTGTCAGGAGAACAAGGTCGCTTAGCAACGGTCGAGTGCTGTCGATGATATCAGCAACTGTATTGGTGTAGTTCAGTAGCCGTCGCTCCTGGTTGTACAACTGAGCCACAAAGAACCACTGCGTCGCGATGAGCTGGTTCTGGCGCACGCCAAAGTCGTTCAGATTGTACCACGTGGCGTTGAAGACCGTGTCGATGTACAGCCGATCGCTGTCTGTAAGGATATACGAGTCATTGTTCGGATCCAACAGTCTCTCGACCGTAGAATTCAATAGTTCCTGGTAGATGCTGGCGTTGTACGGCGTGGATTGGCTCGCATTGCCAAAGGCGAGCGTCTTGAGCCAACTCGTCTCGTTCGTCACAAAGGCTGCGCTCCACTGGAACAGCGTGTTGAGCGCCTTTGACTCCTGCGGCGACTGGCGCATCGTGGTCTCCATGGCAAACAGGTCGGGGAGATTGTATAGGGCCGAGATGTTGACCCGCCCTGGGCTGTCATCGAACGGCTCTGGGTGCGGAGGCACGTGGAGCGTATCAGCGAAGGCCAAGGTGGCATTCATGCCGCTTGTATTCACTAAGTTCTGGTCGTAGAGCACCTGGGACGCGAGAACAGCCGCGTCGCTATCCAAGGGCAGGAACGTAGATGCATTGGCGTCTAGCAGTTGCACCGCCACGATACCGTCGCGCGCCATAGTGACGATGGTGTAGAGTACACCGGTCAACAGCAGAGCCAGAAGCATCGCGAGCTCACCAAAGAAGCACGCAGACCGCGCCATGGTGCGCTTATTGGTGCGGATCCCGTGGCAAAAGCCACTTAATCCGAGCAACAGAGCCAGCCCAGAGAGACCGACAACTCCAAGCAGACCATACACCGCGATCGCCTTCATTTCCTGGATCAATTGGTTGAGCTGGGACGCAATGAGCTCTGTCCGATCCGTAAGTACACTCAACGAGCCCAAGATCCCATCCTGAAAAACGCTGATTGCAGGCACTAGCGTCGCATTGCTTGCTCCGAAGTCTTCTAGCTGCAGTTTTGCGATCAGTAGATCGATCTGAGCCTGGAAGGCGTTGCGACGCCAGACGTCTTTCGCATTCGCCACGAGTTGCGACAGCGTGGCGCACGCTTTGCACTGGAAGCAGCCTGTTTGAGCACCGACTGTCATGCGAGCCTTGTCGCTGGGCGTGATGGTGATGCTGGAGCAGTTGACGGTCGAATTGTCCGGCGTTGGGAACAGCAGCGAATAGTTCTGCAGCGCATTGAGAATCGCAAAGACTGGTTGGCTCACAACGTCCAGCGTTCGCGTCTGTTGGTTCAGGAACACGTGCGGTGCCATGGCTTCAGTGGAGCGCTGCTGAAGCGCAGACAGAGTCAAATGCGTGCCGTTGCTCTGTTCGTATCCATTTGCCAGCAGCTCGCTCAGCGGCGAGAGCAGCTTTTGCCTGAACTGCGTCATGTCGTCCGGCAGTGTGGTCCACAGCAGGTCAAAAATCGACTCTGAGATCGGCAGAAGCTGCGTTTGCACTTGCAAGAACGCCAACGCAGCGGCCGCAGCGCCTGCGACCAGGAAGACGCTCATGAGCAGCCCCCAAAAGATCTTGGACGCCTTGGAGTAAATCTTGGGGCTCTTCGTGGGATCGCGACGCCGACAGCCGCACTTGAAAAGCCAGAACGTCCACAACACATGTAGCAGGAATTCCAGCAGGAAAAGCACCATGGCGGCCACAAAGTAGGAGCAACTGGCCCATGCAAACTGCTGGTAGCTGGCCGTATCCAGCACTGTGAGAAGTGATGCGATCACAGAGCGGCTGCTATTGGACTCCCGAATGGATCGGATCCCAGCTTCGTAGTCAAAAGACAGCAGATATGTCCTCAGGTCTGGCAACAGCGTCTTCACATGTGTCAGATTGGTTGCGTTGGGGAATAGCAGTGAGTTGTTGGCAGCCGCTACGTCGTAGACTAACAGGAAAGAAGTTAAACTCCAAGAGATTGAGCGTGGTGAATGAATGAGCCTACGTACTGCTGAATTGGCAGTGATCGCCTATAAATCCCCAGCGCTTGACACAATGGCACGTGCCGGACGCGTCTTCTTCCTCCAATTGGCATTGACCTCGCTGGTCGCAGCAGAGATTGTCGTAGTCGTGGTCGATCGGATACGTTGTGCCCACCAGTCGTCCGCTGCGCACGCGGCGGTCGCCTACCTGCTCGTTCAGCGCCGGATCATAGGGAAACGTGAGCTTGCACACTGCCGCCGGGTCTGTCTTGAGCGTGAAGTCCCAAATGAACACGCGCGAGCCCAGCGCCAGCTTGCCATCGATCGAGTCCGCTCGCTTCCAGGACGAGCAGCCGCCGCAGCAGGTAAAGTTCGGGTCGTAGCTCCCGGACGAGACCAGCGCCGTTATATCCGCTTGGGCGACATCCAGCTGCATGATTATCAGTAGCATCAGAGCCATCGGCAGCGGCATGCTCGTCGGTTGGCTCGCAGATGACTGTAGCCATTTTTGGCTTTTGGGTACTGTGGCGTGGGTCAAGCGGGTCGGGTTTTAAACCCGATCCGGGTATTCCACCAAACTGAAGAAAGAGTTGTGTGGTCCACACGAGGCGTTCAGCGCACTGACCATGATATCAGTCAGTTTCGAGATGCTGCCGGAGCTGCCGGACGAGTGCAAGCAGAGCGTCTGGCGCTTCCTGGACGCCACAGAGCTCTGTCGCCTGCGCTGCGTGGCTCGGAATCTAGACCAGGGCGCGCGCGCGGGAGACGTCTGGAAGCAGCGTACGGTGGTGCTGATCAAGCGCGAGCAGCCGCGGCTCCAGGACCAACGCTGCGCGTGTCCGTTGGGTCTTCAGCGGCAGCTCGCGAGCCGCAATCTACGGCACATGGATAATCGCGCTCCCACGCTCACTGGTGATAGCGGCAGCGAAACAGCGGATGCAAATGCAGTGGCGTCGGCTGAGGATTCTGTCATGGGCATCGGAGCAGCGGAAGACTCGATGGTCTGGAGCCATTGGTACAGAGACGTCTTCACGGTAGGAGCGCAATGGCGGTTCATGGAGCTCTAGGCGGTCAACTCAGTGATGCTGATGGATGTGCAGAGTGTGCGAGCGTTCGACAGTGCGAACACAGCGTTCGAGTCTACGCGCATGGAGATCCAGGAGCTCAAACGCGAGCGCAGTGAGTTAAAAGATCTGCTACAGGTCGTGCAGAGCAAGCAGAAGGGCGACAAGCACACGCGCCGAGTGCAGATGCACTGCATCCGATGGATGAACCGCACGCACCGACGACAGACGGCCACAAAGAACCTGCTCACGGCCCAGACCGCAGCGCTGTCCAAGAGCGAGATCCAAGATGAGCTGCAGATCCTCGAGTCCACGATCCAAGTGCAGACCAAGCAGATGTTCTCCATGCGGTCGCAGTACCAGAAATCGTCCCACCGGATGACCAACGTGATCGCGAGAGCGGTTCAGATGCTTCAGGATATGCGATGACATGTATAAGCTAAACAGATTTGCTACGGACCCGAGTGGTCACCAGAGCTGTGTGCGTTCCGCTGGGCGATGGCGGTAGGCGCCCACGTTGCTGACTTTGATCGTGGCCATGGCCTCTCGTGCGAACTCGGATGAGTGCAGGCCTGCATTCTGTGCTCAGTGAACACAGCAGCCATCAGCGTCAGTTGCAAGCGCACCAAGCTGCTTGAATGCATTAAGTCAACGTACGCGCAGAGCGATGCCCAGCTTGAAACGAGCGTCCTTAAACAGTCTGTCGCAATCGTATCCGTGTGCAGGGAACAAACCGGTCTCATTCAGAGGCAGTGCTTCTTGCGCTGCTTGCACGTTGGCTCGGAAGGCCGTAGTCTCCTGGCGCGTTCGAGTCGGATCGGGCTGTGCAAATCGCTGAACAATAAAGAATTCGCCCATACCAAAGCCTCCCACGAAGCAGTACGTACAACAATAGCAGCAATGATCTGTGCGTACGGCGTCTCTTCCTTGATAGCATTCAACTTTGCCAGTCGTTGAGCTTCCAACTCCAGTTTGCGGGAGTGAGCCAACTTCTCGTCCTCCAGTTTGCGCTGCAAAAGTGCAACTATCAGACCGCAAAAACCAAGATAAAGACATCGAGGTCCGCCTTTACCTCGTATTCTTCGTGTCGATAGCTCACGCGCTCGGCATTGGTGACTTGGAGGGCTGCACGCTCGGCGTCGCGCTGTTCTTGCTCTTCCACGGATACTTTTTCCTCCGCGATCTCATCCAGGAGCTTGCTCTTCCTGCAGACAACAACGGCTCGCTATTAACACCAATCACCAGCATAACCTACCTCAGAAAGGACGTACTTGTAGTCTTCCACCAAGAGTTTCTGCCTCTCATGTCGCTTTTTCCATTGTTGGTCCTCTTCCTGTTGGTTCTGCTGCTGCAGTAACCGTTCGATCTCTTCCTGCTGCCTTGCAATGCGCTCTTCGGCATCTTTAGCTACTTTCCAATCGGCCACTTTGCCGCGCAGCTTATCGCATTGCTGTTGTTGCTCCAGCAGTTGCTGGAGCTTTTGCTGCCGGATCTGTTCTTGCTGAATCGCAGACTGAAGTTTAACTCTCGCTTGCTGCTGGAGCTCATGAGACCGCCGCTCGAACTCCTTGGCGCGGTCTCGGCATTTCTCGTTCCAGAATCGCAGATAGTGGTGGAACTTGACGTGGCGCTTGATCTCTTTCATGGGCACATTGGGCAGGACTGACAGCACTTGGTCGTACAACAACTGGGGTTTCTTGTCTCCTTTGCGCTCAAAATTCTTGAGCACTTTGATAAAGCGCTCTTCATCTGCGTCCGACCAGCCCCCGGTCTTGGAGCAAGCCGCTTTCATGCTTCCTGCTGCATCCGCCCCAGCTGCTAGTGCCCGAAAGTCCTGCTCATACTGCTGACGGTCACTTTGGTACTGGTCGTAGAGCTCTCGGAACTCCTCGATCACCTCCACACGCAGCATATCGTCCGGACAATCGTTGAATCCAAGTGACTCCACCAACGCAGTAATAGCCTGATCCTGCTGCTCATCGTTGGCATCGTTGGCCCCTCGAGTACGCTGCTGAAGACTTCGAATGACCTCATTGTAGGACAACTGGAAGTCCTGCTCGCACGCATGCGTCTCCGTTTCCAGTGTCGACTGCACCATTTCGTGGCCTATGACCGCATCGAACAGCAACTCTTGCGTCTGGCTCGTCTTCATGGCGTCGGGTGCCTGGTTGGATGATCCGCAGACAGCGAGAACCAACTGTTTCATGGCTGCGCACTGCAGAAAAAGTGAAAGTCAGGCTATTGAAGCTCCACGTTCCACACGCAATGCACTCACCTGCTCTCGCTCAGCTGCTAGTTGTTGCAGGATGGCCACGCGATTCCTCTGCTCCTGTTTGATCAGCTCCTCAATCTCTTGCGCAAACAGCACAGCCGAAAAGGACGAAGCAGGCTCTTGGTTGCCATTGCTGCCATCAGACCCGTCAAGCGAGTGCTTTTCCTCCACCGCTTCTTCTGGGGTCGGAGGCGCCTTGGTCTTCTTGTTCTTGTGAGCCTCTCGTTCAACGGCTGCTTCGTTGTAAATGCGCAGCAGTAGCGAGTCCAACTCGTTCGTGCAGTGCTACGCCACGATCTATCCAATGAGCCCTGTACTGTCACAAGCGGAAGAGCAGAACAAACCTCCTCCAGCTTCCTCAGTTGCTTTTGCTCTCGAAGCCACTCGAACTAAGCGACAGCTGCAGCCATTAGCATCGCATCTTCCTGCCCTGATAAATGCCAGTAAACACCCACTTTGAGCGTGTTGGCTCGCGTTGTCTGCTTCTGCTTCTTGGATGTCTGCTTGATCAGCTCAATCTTCTGTTGTGCGTAGCAGTAGCTTGGTATCAGCACACGCGAGCGCTCGCCTGGTGGTTCCAGTCCATACCTTCATGACGCCATGGCCGTCGGACAGAAGCTGCGCTGCGATCTGCAGCTGCTGGTCCAGCGAGAGCCCCGCGGTGGCGCGGAACATCGTCTTGCGATTGCATACTGCTGGACTGATCAGCGATCCCGATGGCTGCTCTAGACACAGACGGGGAACGGACGCACGCACCTGCGCTCTTGGTCATTTGCCATGCGTTTCAAATGCTGCCATGGTCAATGTGACGCGAAGGTGACGAGGAGTAACGCAAGGTCGGTCTTTATTTGGAAAGGAGTCCTTAGTATCGAGCGACCTGTGGGGAGATCTTTCTAGCGCGTGCCGGTGCGGGGGCGCGCAAAGCCTTCCTCCTTGGACTCGTCCATGTAGTCCTCCTGCTGCGTGAAAATGCGCAGGATCTCCTTCTTGCTCGACTCCTGCTGGTAGCCGCCGATGAAGAGCTCGTCCAAAATGTAGTAGGCCTGCATAGAGCCACACGCATGAGGATGCCGTCTTGAGACAGGAGGAGGATCCTTCGTACCTTGTGGAAGTTGAAAATGATGTCCAGTTCGCAGACCTGCAGCCACGAGAGCGTTCCATGAGACGACTCCTTCTCCCATCACGACAGAGACAGTAGAGCCTTACATTGCCAAAGTATCGGTCCAGCACCTCCACGAAGAGGTGGATGGCCTCGAGCGTGATGAGTTCGTTCGCGTCCTTGGAGATGCACGCGATGAAGAACAGACTCGCGTAGCTACAGCAACAATAAGCTCAGTCGAGCGACCTCTGAACAAGAGACACAGGAAGCGACGCACCGCTTGTACACGATCTTCTTGTCCTTGAACTCGATGAAGTTGCACTGCTTCTGCGGGCGCGAGAGCACGAGCGACGTGATGTCGCGGATCATGCGCGTCTTCTCCTTGAGCGACGCGGCCATGTACCACTTGGAGAGACGGGTCTTGCCCTGGCGGCTCACGAGCAGGATAGCTTCGATCTGTTACAGCAGCGCTCGTTAGCCCCAAAGCTCCACAGACAGAGGAGGAGGGGGAGACCGCCGCCAGCTCACCATATTGGCCGCGTGGTTGCTTCCTTCTGCTAATGGGGGCTGCAAAACCAGGACAGCAGTGGTCTATGTTAAGGTGGCACACATAACCTCAAACTTAGTGGGAATGCGTGATCACTGATAGGTTCGCAGGCACGCGTCTTGAGGGTTAGGTTCCATTGGCGGGGACGGACCAGAGGCAGAGAGCTATGATGCGGATGTCCATGCTGCGCATTCGCCAATCGGCGCTGCGCTGTTCACGTCTCATGAGCACCAGACCGGAGGCCTCGGGCCCCATGGCCACGCGCATCCGCTCCAAGCTGCTCGAGTCCTTCACGCCGCAACATCTCGAGGTCTGGAACGAAAGCTACATGCACAACGTGCCCAAGGGCGCCGAAACGCATTTCAAGGTTGGTTTGACGGTGGATTCTGGTGGTGCAGCTCAGTGATAATGACACACTCACACTGTGCTGTGCGATCTGCAGGTCATTGTGGTGGCGGACGCCTTTGAGGGCAAGCCGCTGATCCAGCGCCATCGCCTCGTGAACGCCGTGCTGGAGCAGGAGCTGGCCGAAGGCGTGCACGCGCTCTCGATCCAGAGCAAGACGCCGGAGCAATGGGCCAAAAACAACACGGTGCAAGCCTCGCCCAACTGCCAGGGCGGCATGACCAAGGACCCGATCAAGCAGGAGTTCCTGCAGAACCTGAAGAATAGCACATCGTAACTCGTATAACTAAGCAACACATGAACACTCTCTCCGTGTTGGTGCTTCTATGAGCTCTAGTACCGCTTGCGCAGACTGGTCTGCAGCATCGAGATCATGACGGACAGGACACCACCCAGCACGATGGCCAGGATCTCCTCCTGGTGCTGCTCAGCCACAGCAAATGTGGTCTGTACCGACTTGGGCAGGCGTCTCCGCCAGGGCGTTCCGGGCGGGAGACGGTGGCCGACGTCATCGGGCACGCTCACGTCGTTCGAGGCGATGTACTTGTAGTGCATGCTAGTCACGGCGTCGATCAGCGGGGCCTCAATGTCGTCAATGTCTTTGAGCTTCTGGAGCGATCGCTCGTCGTCGGCCGTGATGAGAAGCACTTCGTGGAAGCGCGACTTGAGCTCGTTCGCGACCACGAGGTGCATGCCGTACTTGGCGACAGACTGCTTGGCCTTCTTGCGCAGAATGTCCCAGTCCGTTTCAAGTTTGAACGACACGAAGAACGCCTTGGGCGCCCAGTCGTGGCGCAGCACGCCTAGCAGCTTGGGCACCTGCTGCAGCTGGAGCGTCAACGGACCGGAGCGCGACTGGATCTTGTGCTCCGAGAGCTCCGACTGCGGGATGTAAAAATCGCTCACGGCAGCAGCCAGGTAGAACAGCACACGCTCCTTCCAGGGCGCGACACACTCGGCCACGAGTTTGAGTAGGAAGAAGTAATCGTCCACGGACGTGAAGGGCAGCGCCAGCAGAGACCCGTCCTCATCCACGGAGCGGAACTGCTGCACGGCCTCCGCCGTCTTCTTCTTGAGGTCAAAATCCTCGAACGACAGCTGGATATCCAGCGACTGCTTGGCCACGGTCAAATGGTCCAGAAAGCCCAGATCCAACTGCGAAGACGTCGCTTTCTACGCGCAAGAACCAGCGTCAGACCAGCACTGATCAACACGATCGGCAGCAACACAAGGGCTCCCAAACCTGCAGGTGGCGCGCAAAGGGCGCGATAGACCCCGGTCGGTGCAGATAAATGACCGCGTAGCCTAGATCCAGCAGGTACTCGGCCGAGGCCGCGCCCCGCGATCCGGTGGAGAAGTTGTCCAGGAAGCGCACGGTGTTCTGCTCCAGCGGCACAGTCGTTCCGCCCGAGGAGACCACGGCCACGCACTTGCCCACCACGCGGTGCAGGTCCAGGAAGCGGAAGACCTCGTCCCGGCGCTCGGCGGCCCACGAGGGCGCCTTGGTGGCCTTGAAGTACGCGTCCGCCTTCGCCCGATCACTCGCTTCGGCCATTCCGATTCGCTTTGATGGTCGCGCCAGCCTTTGAAACGCAGGATGAAGGAGGAATTTTGGCCAATCAGAGCACAACGGAGCTCCTGGAATCAGATGGAGAGACGTACCGTGATGGACGTGTCATAATGCCATGGCCATCAAATGAATGAATGAACGCGGAGAATGGAATCAGTGAATGGATAGACGTGAATTGTATTTACGTGGAGACATGTGAACGTAAAGAACTCAATGGTCTACTTGCTAATAGCATTTTAGTTGAAGCGCTTGACACAGGTCTTGACCGCATCGTCCCACCGGCACCAGAGCCAGAAGTTGCACGTACCGGTCTTGTGGAACGCGCTGCAGAATCCGCTGGGGGGAGCCTGGGTCGGTGCTGGCGTTGGTGCTGGCGTTGGCGCCTGGGTTGGAGCTTGAGTAGGTGCTTGGGTCGGCGCCTGAGTAGGAGGGGCAGTAGTGGGGGCGGCAGTCGGAGCCTGGGTGGTTGGCACCGGAGTCGGTGCCGAGGTCGTGGGTTCCGGTGTCGGAGTCGAAGTGGCCGACGGGACGATCAAATCCTTGATGGAAATGCTCTTCGCTCGCAGATCAGCAATCACGTCGCGGATATCCACAGCGGTGTTCTCGCAGCCGCCGCAGTGGTGAAGGGCGATGACGTTGTTGTCAGCGTTGGCCAGGATAGGCGAGCCAGACGATCCGCCCTGAGTGTCGGCCGCGTAGCCGACCTGATTCTCACCACAGCCGGTGGTGCCGTGCAGCGTTTGAATGTATGCGTTGCTGCCGTCGTCCAGGACACTTGCGATGCGCTTAGCCCAGCCCACAGGGTGCTGAGGGATGTAGATATCCTCGTTCAGCGTGGGTCCGTCTTCACGCAGCTGCAAGTACTTGTACGGAGACAGATCCGCCGTCACGGGCAGCTGCACCAGCGCGTAGTCGTGGTCTTCGTTGTTGGTGATAAACGTGGAGGTGGTGGACACGATCTGGCCTTCGCAGCCCAGCTGCTTCTTGCACTCGTCCGCGCAGGAGGCGCTCTCGGCGTTGAACTCAAAGTCGATCAGTGGGGCCAGTGCAGCTTCCGTGATGCAGTGGCGGTTCGTGAACAAGTGACCCTCGCTGCCAGCTAGCCAGCCCGTGCAAAGCGAGGTACCGTTAATCAACAGACGCGCCACCGAGTGCGCTCGCTCGTAGGCCAGTGGGAGCGAGTCGTACAGCGTGCCGTTGGCGAAGCACTTGACCGGCACCGAGTTGTCGCCGCTGCCACAGATCGACTCTTGCTGCGACGTCGGGAAGCCACGCGAGTAACCCGAGATTGTGTATCCGTAGCCAGCAGCCATCGTCTGCCCCGCCGCGTTGGCGCTCGAGGGGATGTATTCCACGATGGCAATGCTGCCAGGGATGAAACTCGCGATGAAGTCGCCACGCTGATCGCGGCCCTTGCCCGTGTAGCTGTGGAGCACGGAGTAGTCCGCCGAGCGCACGATCACTTCGTCTCCCTCGCGCAGATTGAAGTTGGCGAAGTGCACGGCCACGTAGCTGGCGTACTTGTACGTGACCACGTCCTGGCGAGAGGCACCTGCCGGAACCGTCACGGACAGAGGCTCGTTCGTGCCGACTTGTATGATACCGTGGCTGTCGAAGAAGGCGCCGTCGGCCGTGGCGCCAGTCGTAAAGAGCGCGAGCACCGCAGCCGCCAGGAGAACGATCTTCTTGGTGGAGATCGCGACCATGTTGCTTGAGAGAGGACGGAGCTGGAGTAGTACTTGCGGTCGTGAGGCGAAGTTGCAAAGTGAACTGCTGGATCGAAGGCCATCGTCCAAGGAGGCTCATTGGTTCCGAATTGCATCATAGTGGACCCAAATGCCCATCACTGCGCTCTTAGTCCATGGAATTAAGGCCATGCAATGCCACGTTGCCCCAGAGCCATTGCATCATGGAGCCAAGAAACACATCACCTTTGGATCTGATTATCCCATCCAACGTGACAGCCACGTGACAAAGCCAGAAACATTGCGCCACCCTCAATCACTCACAGTGTGGACGTCACGCGTGTGTGGCGTGTGCTCCACGCGGCCACACATTGTGGACGCAGCCAGTGGGACAGCTCCATCCACCTCGTTCGGTCGACGAACGATCCAATAGGAACTGCTCTTGTAGAGGAATGTTGCTCTTGTAAGTGGGAGATGAAGTGGTCGCGACCATCACTCTTTTGGTTTCACGCACGGCAACTGCTTTCACATCAGCCAGTGCTATGCACATCGAGGGGTCTCTCAGCGGAGAAAGATGACTGGATCGGCGAATCGAAAGAAGAACAGACAGACGAACAAGATAAACGATTGGATTTGAATACGAAAGAAGCCACGAGGAGACGTAAACAGCCGAAAGGAAGGAATCGAAGCAAAGATGGGGAGGGTGGCGGAGTGGGGGACTACTGATCTGGGTCGAAATACGTATCTTGGACAACTGGACGTACGAGACAGAAGGAAGCGACTGACGTGGTTCCCTGCAAATAGTTATTCTTCCAAACACGAAGATTGGAGACCCGATTCAATTCGTAGATAGTTCCGGGAGTGAGATCGAAGGTGTCAAGCGTGAGCGGCGTTCCATCTTTAGGATTCCAAATGGTGACACGAAACTTGCAACGGGCGACTTGACCAGTGGATACCTGCGCAAATGGATCTTCTAAGTCGCCAAGTTTTTCGGAAAGATCTTCGTCGACGAAGTCTACGTGGAGACCCTTTGAGAAGGCGGCAGCGGCAAAGACACAAAGCTTGAACCGAAATGTCTTGTACGGTGCGGGAGGAGAGTCAGTTTCCATGATTTTCCAAATGGCAGGGATAGCTGTGATATGCAGGGAGGCGGAACAATCGGGGGATTTGAACGAGTGTAGACATGTTGGAACTGGGAGCTGCGGCGGAAACTTGGTGAAGCAATGGAAAAGTTGAAAGTGAGGATGAGCAATCGTGTCGGGTAGGAGAGGAAAAAGGACGCAAGCGAGAATCTGAAATGATTGATGGACGAACGTGTAGTGAGATTGATTGGCTTAAGATTGTGGAGAGTAGATGGTTGTGCGTGTGATTCAAAGTGAACCAAAAATTACTACAAGAAAGTTTCTAGGAAGGAGTTGCACAGAGAAAGAGATGCCAGGGAATGGAAGGAAAGGGGGGGGTTCTCATTTAAAGCATTTGAAAGCAAAGAGTTTAAGTAACTAATTAGATGCATTGGTCGAGCCGCCATTCGTCAAGGGTTGCCCGGTCGATCGTGGTAAGATATCGGGGAGTTTCTATCATCGTGAGAAGCCTCTGCATTTCACCGACTACGCTTTTATCAGGCCGAAACTTCGATAAATAAGAGAAGTCAATCTCATGAGTCAGCGTGATGTTATCAAGAGAAGTTGTCCGGGACATAGCCATATACAGAGTCTGAGGCGCAATTTTTCGGCCTCTCTCAAGCTTCGTCACAACAACGCCATCCGCACACGTAAGACCTTGTAACTTTTGTGGTGTACACGCGAACGCAGAAACGAACGGGAATTGCAGCACTGTAATGGTCGGGTCGCCTTGGCGCTTGCGTTTAGTTCCGACAACGCCCGCGGTCACTCGTGGAACCTCAATCGTGATCTCAATCTTCTGTGGCGGAATTGGTATAACACCTGGTGGTAAACCGGGCTCGAGTAGGTCGGTTGCTCCAGCAATTTTGAGTAATATAGCAAGAGGATGGTGATGTAATCGTCGCAGCACACAACCTTGAACATGTTGAGATTCCCAATCCTCTTGTATTGGAAGTTGATGGCCGACAATATAGCCAAGAGTTCCGTTGGCAATCCGATCGATATTTTTCACGCGTTGCGTAACCATAACTGGCATTCCACAGAAATAACGGGGCGCGAAAGGGACCCGACCGGTGCAAGAATCGTCAAGATGTTTAACTCGATCAAATGTAGCGCGGGACTTTGTTGACGTTGGAATCGCTTCACATTCGTAAACTGGCACTTGAGCGAGCGTGGCCGTCTGAATGGGCGGTAAGATAACGATTGTATGGATTGACGTACTCGCATCCAACGGGGCGTCGGTGGATAACATCTAATCGATCATTGATCGTGGTTAGGGCATCGTTAGCTGGAACAGGTCGCAAAAAGCGGCACACAGTCCCACTTGGGGTTCGGCGCGTTGCCTACAATGCAAAGATGTCCATGATTTGGGTAAGATCGAAAACGCAAAAAGGAGCTTTACCTTGAAACAAGACGGAGCGTGATGCCAGTAGTGAACTTGAACATCTCGAATCACGACAGCAAGATCATTACTCGCGATTGTTGATGACTGCGGCGTTGCGCATTTGAGGAAGTCAGCGCCAGGCGTGGTCATATTGGGGTCGACGATGGCGTTAATAAGAGCATCTGATTGGTACTTGTGCATGCAGACATCACATTCCGACGTTGGAGTAGGACAGGAGCGAGGTTTTGGCTTCTGATTTGCTACAGGATTGATATCGATAGAACGCAAAGCCCCAAAACAATGAGGCTGGATGCATGACGTTAACAGACTTGGAACTGATGCAGTGGATATTTCGTCCACAAATTGTTCCATTTGCTGTCTGAAGCAGGATTCTTTCATAGCATTATCCATAGCTGATGCCGATCTAGGGAAATCATACAGACAAACAGCGAAATGGCCATGAAGATCACCTGAAACTTGAGTCTCGGCTGACGCAGTAAATTCGCGAACAACACCAAACAACCCACCGCCTCTTTTCGGCCTCCGGTGCTCTTAGCTTCAGCCCAACACATCTTCGATGACGACTGAGACAACGTGCTCGATATACAAAGCGCATTGGTAAGGATGACAGGTAGCAAAGGAGAGGCGCTGAGTGCGATTTGGCAAGAGGTGGGCATTAGCACGGGAAAGTGTGGAGGCGACAACGTTTCCTGTACGACACGCGATGGTGTATGTCCCGGATGAATCTGGAGAAATCGCAAAGAACAGCTGGAATGGCCCAAAACGTCTGATGTAACCAAACATGTCATTGCGAGCGTGAGCTCTTCCTTCATTGGACCCAAAATAACCAACTTGGCCAGCAGTGATCCCTTTTTTTTAGATCAATAACAGACTTTACATTGGCAGGCGGGGGCGGAATCACAGATCCCCTTGAACTTGACTCTTCAACGAGCCTACGATACTCCATACATTCAGCGATAACCTCTCTAGAAACGCTATCCGCAAGAACAGCTTCAAGCGACGTGTTAAGTCGAATATACATTCGCCTCCGAGCAGCTTCGAGTGCCAGAAAATCAAACGCTAAGAGAACAAACACTTCATGGTGCTCAAAGCGATTTCCATGGAGACGGAGACATCGATTCACCCACACACTAAGCGAATATTGACGCTTTCTCGGCTCGTTGGGGCCACCATAACTACAGGGAAATAAGAGAGGAAACATTTCAGTCACCGCACTCCCGCGTTTGTTGTCAACAAATACGTTTGATCGACGATAAAAATAGTCGGTTGATTGAGTTGTGTCATCGTACAGGAGGGTTCGCTCTTCAACCCATTCTCTTTCAATACCAGGAGAAGGCGATGATAACGTGTCTCCATCGCCATAAGATGTTGAGTCATCCATTGCATTAACGACTTCTTGCGACACAGAAGCAGCGCTCGCAGTCGAATCAGTATGGTCAACAATAATATCAAAATCAATACTAGAAAATACATTTTGACTTGGCGACGGGCCGGCTTCTCCAGATTGCTTGTAGCTTGCGTGGTTGTTTACTAAAACCTCCAATGCCCGCTTGCACCGTGGAACGTCAACAGCATAACGTTTTCTGCACTTCGTGATCTGAAGAGGAGTCATCGCCCCAACCATAATGACTCGAATACGGCTGGCGACGTTAACAGGCAACATTTTAACTAATGGATCCGCTGTGTTATGCACACATATTGGTGAGATTGTATGCATCGCTGCCGCCCTCCCGATACAGTCGTAATAGACGCGCACGGCGAAACCAGAGCAACCACCTGCTCCTCCAGCCATCGAACCGTTTCGCCTTTTGTATCATCATACCAACCAATATAGTTGCCGTTAGCAATTGCCAATCGCGGCAACGTGGAACGTTGCTTGTTCAGGCAGTCATGGCAAAATTCGCACATAGCTAAAATAACTCTGGATCCGGATGCGGAAACGCCTACACACACAGTTAGATTTTGCTTCGAAGATTTGCTCTCTATCAGCAATGGCAGCATCATATCTACTGAACATAATAGTAGCCCCTTTAACCGATCGTCGACACCTGAAGCGTCGTATTGGCGTAAAATTGAATCAGAAATCGGAACTGTTTGAGGAGGCCTGAGATGGATCTGCATAGCCTTTCCAGAATATGTTAGATGCAAATCAGAGTGGAAACGATTAGGCCGCTTACCCTTAGAAGCAAATCCGAGAGCGGTACAGAAATTACACCACCGCAGGAAAAAAACATTTGGCACACAGCACACACTTTCGGACGATCAAAATCTTGCAATTTTTGTCGCGCCGATTCAAACACAGCTTCGCTATGCGCACTTGAAGGAACAACAAACGAATATCTGCGATCCATCTCCAACAAGTCACTGTCATTTAGCAGCCCCGGCATCTGGACTCGGCTCATTCTTTTTCACGCGCTTGTAGGACAGAGACTTGTTGAGGAATTAAATCAAGAAGGAAAAATAACGCGAAAATTTCCTAGACGGTCCATCAACCAATCAGGTCTGACACGTTTTACGAGCAACCGCGCTAGCTCTAGCAGAGTCCGAAAAACCAGAAAGCGGCTCATTTCTTTGTACAGAGACTTGACTTGAGGAAATACAGTAGAATCGAAAAGAAAATTCACTCTCGAGAAAATTATAGCCACAACCCATCAATCACTCATACTACTGCTCAGAATCTGGCCAAAAGCAACAGGAATTATATGATTGGTTTCGACGCAGTCCTCACAAGCCGAAATAACCCCAATGCGTCGAGAGATCAGCTGCAGTGTACCAACTAGGGTTTAGAGTCCAGCATATATTCATAGCTAATTCGATACTATTTCAAATAACTGGACTGCTGCTTTAATCACCTTCACGGCTATAGGGAAATGATATGTGTGTTTCCCAATAACATGTCCAGACCCTTATACTCAAAGAAAGCCGACAGTATTTATACAGAACAACGTTAAAAACAATTAAATTTATGTATATGTTGCGGCTCTCTATGATCGAGTACAGACCACATTTACAGACTTCATTTTATAAGCCAACAAATTTTTAGTTTCACCAGATAAGTCCTTTAAAGCGAAATAGCAAAAAATGTGTGGTTATTACAGGCATCGGATATTAATATCGATTAAAACATACATTCTTACCAGCGACATACATTTTAAATTGTAGATAAACAAACAAGTAATACCGGTATATATACCGACTATGACGTACATTCTCAACCATGGCATACACTCTCAACCGTTGGCACCAGAAAACCAGTAGTCCGGTAGACTAGTAATACCGGTTTTATTACCGATAGTGACATACATTCTGAATGTTTAACGCGGAGCTCTAGCTCTCGCTGAGAGAACTCTAGCTCTCAGCTAAGCCTAGGGTGGAGTTTTTGCGCGTTTAAAACTGTGAAATACGTTAATTTCACTTATTCACGTAATTAAAAACTGTTTAAACGACGTGAGAAAAAGAAAATTACAAGCAACACCGATCGGCTACTGTACAAACAAAATCAACACGCAGCAGAAGGCCGCGCGCCACAGACGGGAATCTGGCGCCAACGGCATGTATGAAGCAGCTGCTGCTGGTCAACCGCCACGACCAGCGCGAGAGCTTCACGCGCTACCGGCTGCAGGAGACGCTCATGC
>JAADVQ010000249.1:0-19246 GCA_023335835.1 Elongisporangium senticosum
AGCAGAAGTTCTGTACTGGTATGGTCAGCCTTTACCTGCACGTAAGATTCGGATCGAAGCTTTCAACACTCGGGATCCCAACTTTTGGATCATGTGCCTCTAGAGCCGGTACAGAAGTGGTACAAAATCCATCAGGCATTGAAACCAGAAATACGACATGTCACGTGCGCAGTGGCGCAAGTTCTCCATTGTGGCTACTGCTGCTGCTTCCTGCCTTCGCATGCAGCAACAGTAGCGAACCTGCATCAAAGCGATAGCTCTTCCTGCTGCTGGGAGCGGGCAACTGGTACAGCAGTCCCACCTTGGGTCGGTCACATTCCAGGCATTAAAAAACCTCGACAGATATCGGTAACCATATTGCGTTCGCGCAACAGCAGACAAGGTTTTGAAAAACCTCGTCTGCTTTTAGCTGGCTAGGGCGTGCGTGTGCTGAGGGCCACTATTCCAAAGCTGAAGGAAGCTGAAGGAAAGAGGTTCAAGCAGCAGCAAGCCCAAGCAAAAGTGGAGCCGCCAGCATGGAGGACAAGACCAGCGCCGCCTCGGAGGCTTCGTCTTTCGAGCCGCAGCTGATAGAGGGGCAGGCTCAAGCACCAGTGGTAGCAGCAGCAGCGGCGCCCGTGGTCTCGGCCAGAGATCACGAGATTGACGAGGTGATGCAGTTCCTCCGGTTCAGTGTCAAGCAGAGCACGTCGTTCGAGGGCACGATCCTGTTCAAGTTCAAGGACGACGATGGACTCGCGGCCTCGTCCTACGCCGTGGAGATCGACAGCAGCAAATGTGAGTGGCATGTAGGATGTGCGGCTGCAGATGGGAGGAGGTCGTGTGCTCATGGATCTTTGCTTGCGCATGTGTAGACGTCACAACGATCAAGAACGCGGCGGCGGAGGACGTGAGCGCGACTTGCGAGGTCGGCATTTCCGTGGACGATTTCCTGTGGATCTATTCCGGCAAGGCGTCCAGTTCGGACATCCTGAAGCTCTTTTACTCGGGCCGACTCTCGATCAGCGGCTACGCGTTCCGCAAGGCCTCGGCCTTTGCACAGAGCTTCGACTTTTCCTCGGACAGATGGACCAAGTTCTACGCCTGGCGCGACAAGCAGCAGGACAAGCTTGAGCAGACACGGTCGACCGAGCTCACGGGCGCGCACACGCTCACGCGCGACCATTGGCTGCTCCACTGCCGAACCATTCTGAAGCGATACAACATCCCGAGACTGCAGCGCATGCAGTGGGAGGCGTCTCTGGCTAGCATGTTTGGCGAGAAGTACGTGCTGGACAAGGTCTACAGCGGCACGGCCGGCCACAACCTTCGCGCGTTGACCTGCTCCGAGCATCAGCCGCAGCAGCCCAAGCAGTTCTTCAGCGTGATTGGGAGTGTGGTCGCGCCCAACGTCGCTGCAACGTGGAAGACCATGCACCCACCGGGCCTGGGCCAGCAGCACGAAACCGCGTTGCAGCGACAATTGGCGCAGTTCCTGCATCCGTGCCCCAAGCACACGACCAAGTACGCGAACTCGGTCTGCGTGGACGCGCACAAAGACATTTCGGAGATGTTCGCGTTCTTCGACGAGAACTACGTCCACAAAGTCAAGAGCTCGGCCAAACACCGTGTCCGCCAGCAGCAGCTGCGAAATCGCGTTGATCTGGGTGACGCCGGTATGCAGCAGCTGGATAAGCTGGTGCAGATGATCGGCAAGGGCGGCCACTCCAACCACAAGCAGATGAACACGTCCAAGTACGTTCCGGCCCCGGAAGTGCTGCTGCGCGAGTTCCGTCTGAATGCGACGGTCGTCGTGGATGCCGTCAAGGAGAAGGTATTGGGTCGGAAGTCATTGGACAAGATCCCGGCGCCCAGCATGGACTGGTGGATCTACGGCAGCCGCACGAACCTGCTGGTCGTGGACGAAAGCAAGCAGATTCACTCAGCCTCCGAGCCTCTGGCCGTCAGATCTGTCATTGCAGCCAACACGCAGGCGGGCATGGTCGAAGTGGAACGCCGTCCGACCTACCACCGTCGTGGCAGCCGCAAGCGCGATCTGGCCAAGAAGCACCTGCAGGCCAAGCTTGAATCGCTCTCGCGAGACCTGGTCAAGCCGCCGAGTCTCCGCACCGTCAACGTCGAGGACCACCTCGTCATGTCGGACTATCTGTGATCCCCATTTTGCCCGCATTTTCTTATTTTTTCATATCGTAGACCCCTGTATTTCCATATTTAAGTAAAAAAAACTTGTCAAACATAAGCCTTTTGGCAACAAGTATGTTGTCGTTCCCTCGTTTGGGGACAGTACCGTGCGGGACGAAATCCCTTGGCCGATCCGCTGCCGCTGCCAGTCAAACCAGAGGCCGATTGGGTTGATAGCAGCAGCAGCAGCAGCAATGGCCACGACGGGAGCGCTGGATGACCACACACCCGAGGAGATCCTCTGCGGCAGCGACGTCTTCGACATCGACTTTCATCCGAGCGCCGACATCCTGGCGGTCGGCACCATCTCGGGCGTCGTGCAAGTGTAAGTGCAAACCAGCCAACCAACCGTCGTGCTTTGGATATTCATGGCTTCTTTTTGCAGGTACAAGTATGGGGAGGACGCGAACACGCAGGTGTTGGAGCTCAAGCACCACCAGGACGCCTGTCGCGCGCTTCTCTTCGCACCCGATGGACAGAGTACGTGCCACTTGTTGCTCGCATCATAATGACCTGGAGACTCACCGATCGATGCTGCTTGAACAGCGCTCTACACGGCATCGGCGGACAAGTCCATTCGCGCGTTTGATACGCTGGGCAATGTGATGTGGGCCGAAATGCGCGCCCACGAACACCCGGTGAACCGACTGCACGAGCTCTCGGCCAACGTGTTCACCAGTGGCGACGACCAGGGCGTGATCAAGATCTGGGATACGCGACAGCACCGATGCCTGGCTGAATTCAACGAGCACACTGTACGCATTGTGTCTGCAATGGAACACGCAGTGATGGCTGGCATTCAACTGTCTGTGCTTGTAATAGGACTACATCTCTGGCTTTGCCTTGAACCCAGCGCAGGACCACCTGCTGGCCACCAGGTTTGTAATGTACTTTGCTCTGTTGGACGGCATTGCACTGACATCGCGCTCGATTATCTCTGTGTGCGTTTTGCAGTGGAGATGGTCGTCTCTCGGTCTACGATCTCCGCAAGAATGTGTTGGCCGGCAAGAGTGACGAGCTGGACGACGAACTGCTGTCCGTGTCGGTCATCAAGAATGGCAAGAAGGTCGTATGCGGATCGCAGGACGGCGTCCTCGTGATCTTCAGCTGGGGTACGTGGGGTGACATGTCCGATCGGTTCCCTGGCCACCCGGACTCGGTGGAGACCATTCTCAAGGTCGACGAAGACACGATCCTGACCGGCTCGAGCGACGGCCTCATCCGGTAAGTGCTTACTGAGGCGTTGCTTTGGCTCGCATCAAGTGCTGACGTTTGCCTCCTACTTCTCTCGACAGCGTCGTCCAAGTGCACCCTAACAAGCTGCTCGGTCTGATCGGTGACCACGAGGACTTCCCTGTCGAGACACTCAAGTTCTCGCACGACAAGAAGCTCATCGGCAGTATCTCTCACACCCGAAAGGTGCACTTCTGGGACTCGGGCTATCTGTTCGACGAGGATGACGGCGACGACGAAGAGGCCGGCGAGGTCGATGAAACCGAAGGCACGGGCTTCCCTGACGAAGAGATGAAGGACGTCGATAGCGATAGTGACGACTCGGACATGGACGAAGGCGCAAATTTCGGTGGCGGCGGTCGACGGGCGCTTCCAACGGCGAACGAAACGTTCTTTTCGGATCTGTAGACGCGCAGAGAAAGTGAAACTAATCTTACGTATTGTACTACAATCGCCAAGTGCCTATGGAACAGAGTGGCTGGAGAGGACTCCTTACCAGTCACCTCCATACTAAGGAGATGAGTCCGAGTCATCATCCATTGGCCGTGAAGGGCTTGCTACTTGGCGCCCAAAGTGGTACGTCGAGTTCACGAAGGTCCATCATGCCTTCCTCACACAAGCATAATAGCACCAGAATTTGTAAAGTTGGAATGATATACGACTCATATCCGCTTCAGTCCTCCGAAAGTTCCCTGAACATTGTCGAAGCCAAATGCGAAGATGAACCTGAGCCGAGCCAATGTTGTGAACATTCCCTCGGCATTCCAGTGAGCCCAACTTCCACTGAATCTATTATCGTCTCCCTCATCAGTCGCCATGACATGCGTACATACAAGCCAGGAGCCACAGTCGCACGTGCCTCATGGGAAATCATGATTTTGATTTGGATGGGAGGCAAGTTCAGTTCGCTCTGGAACGGCTACATTCGTCTCTGATTGGCTGATCTTTTGCACCAATGGCATGGCTTCCTCCATCACAACAAGGCGAACACACACTCTGCTGTTGGTGACCGGCTTGATTTTTTCACTTGATCGTACTTTAGCACGCAATTTCAGCCAATCCGATCGCGTGCTTCCTCCAGTCGTACTTAGCGCGACCCACTAAGGGGGGGGTGAGTGCGTCGTGCGGGGTCGCCGTTGCCTGCCGCCAATATCCGCTCCTGTTCTCCCAAGTGCGTCAGTCAGTCAGGCAGTCGCTCGTTGCATCCGTCCGTCCGTCCGTCTACTGCGCCTCGCTCTCCGGTGGTGTGGCTGTGGCTCGCTCCCCCAAGCGCTCTCGCTCTCACTCTCGCCTCTCCCTCACTCGCGGCTCTTCTGCGAAGCCGGCCTGCTGTTTCCTGCGCCAGCCGGCAACTCCCACTGAGCCTGCGACGGCCTCGGCGCCATGAAGAAAATGTCGCGGAAGAACTTCACGAGCCTCTCGAACCTGGCGGCCAAGGCCGGCATGGGTGGCGGCAGCAACGCCAATAGCAGCAACGCCAACAACAGCGGCTCGCACACGCCCCCGCCTCCAACCTCAACGCCTTCCTCCTCTTCGTCGTCGTCCTCCCATGGCCCGAGCCACTCGAATACACCAGGAGGAGCGCGCCGAAGTAAAGGCCCGTCATGGGCCGACAAGGTGCGTGAGAAGCTGCCCGAGCTGGAGGAGAACGAGTACGAGATCCTCTGGGAGCGCGGCGTGCTGGGCGTGATTTTCCTCGAGTCCGAGAAGGACGGCATCCCGTACGTGTCGAAGGCCACGGAGTCTTGCATCTCGCCCATCGTGCAGACAGGCGACGTGCTCAAGTACGTCAACGTGGTGCGCTCGAAAGACCACTCATTCAACGAGTTCTTCAAGATCCTCGCGACCATGAAGAAGCCCGTGCTGCTCCGATTTGAACACGCGCGATCGCGTACAGCCACCGTATCCTCTTCGGACGACGACTCGCCGCTGGACCAGAGATCTGGCTCAGCGACGCTTCTACGCGACGATCTGGGGCCCGGAACGCCCAAAGTCCAGCGCGCCAACTCGCTCCCGCCGGGCGAACAGCCCGCTAAACAGACCAGCAGTCGCGGCGCATTTTGGCGGACTGTCACGTCCAAGGAACCGCCGGCTGCACCGGTGCCGGCCCCTGCACCAGCGAGACAAGGTACGCACTTCGTTGTCACATTGTCATGTCCCTGGGAGCGTCATGTTCACGTCCTTTTCTCTGCTTTTTTTCTCAGCCTCCAATGGCTCGTTAGCGCCTCAGGACACAGGCTTCCAGAGGAGAACTGAACTGCGTGTGAACACGTCGCGTGGCGTCGAAATTGACGAAGGCTACCCTGACGACGCAGAGTACGACGTGCGGTGGGAGTCCGGGCCGTTGGGTCTGTTTTTCGGCGAGGACCGCGTGACCAACCTTCCCGTTGTGACCCGAGCAACCGCTAGTGCGAGTGAGCTCGTGCAGCGGAAAGTCTCGATCGGCGATACACTCGTGTCAGCGAATGGAGTGCCCTCGTCCGAGTTTTCCTTTGAAGCGTTTTTCGCGCGATTGCAGAAGATGAACAAGCCAGTCAAGTTGATCTTCCGGAAGGAAGGCGCTGTGGTCTCTCCTCCTGCTGTGACGCCGGAGGCGAGAGGAAGAAAGGCATCGGTCACCATTGATGGATCGCCATTGCCTCGAAAGCATAGCTCGCCTATAGACGATCATCGATCGACTGTTACTGGCACATTACAGGTATCGCCGCAAGTCGACGGATCGAGAACACCTCCAATAAGCCCTTTGGACAAGAAGCACAATGGCATTGTTTCAAAGGAACGTGCGTCTACTCCAGCCAAGCAACCCAAGTCTAGCAGTGATTCTGTGTCCTACAGAAGCTCTGAGCGCATTACATCATCAAGACCGAATTCCGGTGCTGCATACGCGAGAAGTTCTGAACGCATACCCTTTTCAGATTCAAATTTGGATATGGCTCCATCGAGAAGCTCTGAACGCATTCCGTTGTCACGACCAATCGCTGATGCGCCGGTATCTAGAAGTTCTGAGCGGTTTTCGTCTCGCGATGCCTTTGATTTCCAGCCATCTCCTCCTGGTTCTCCTACAAAGGATGCAAGTGCTGGTAAATATGCAGCTGTAAAGAATGGAATTGCTGTGCTTGGTAGCCGCAAACAGACTCCCCCGCGAGCGTCCCCGCCTGCTCCTAAAGACAAGGAAGTGAGAATCAGTCAATCAAGCCAAGTCGATAAACCGAATGGAGCTGGTTCTACTGAAGTACAGCAAGAAAGTAAATGGGGGTCTCCGGTGAAAAAACATCAGCAGTTAGAAAGTAGTCTAACTGGCATCAAAACTCCCCAAGCGAGTCCTCGTGAAGATTTCCTGGAGAATGTTCCAGTAAGTCCACAAGAGGAACGCATCGACAGTCCTCCAGCTCCAACCAGCCCGATAATTGACGACAGCGATACCGTGAAGATTGACTCAACGGAGCCTGAATTTGATGAAGATATTCCTAAACTCACGGACACCAAAGAACAGACCCAGCTGGAGTTGGAGAGTGAAGAGCTCGACGACAAGACGGAGCTTCCTGATGCTGAAGACACGGAGCCCATGGATGTGATTGCAGCTGATCTTGATATTTCGGCTGATATTGACGGGAACGATATGATGCCAAGTCTGTCGAAGGCCAAGGGTGGCGCCCAGTTCGGCAGCGCGTCGAAAGTCAGCAAGGCCGTTATAAACGCGAATCTTGCCAAATACAAACGCCGGGCGAAGAATTCGCGACCGCTGACCAAATTACCTGCTCTTGGCGAAGCCGAGGCATTGACAGTTCCTCTGGTCGCCCCGAATTCCGTGAACACGTCAGTGCAGGTGCGAGGTCGTACGAAGCCGAAGATGAGCATGCAGAGCACACCAGACAGCACTACATACCTGGTGAAGTGGAAGGAAAACCGAAGTATCGGTCTTCAGCTCAAAGAGGTCCGCTGGGGTAAGGGAGTGTTCCCCCTCGTGACAGACGTATGCCAAGAGACCTGCTGCGAGCAGCTAAAGCACGTGTGCATCGGTGATGTGATTGTGGAGATCAACGGCCGAAACACGTCGCTCATGGGAGTGAAGAAGACAGTCAACTTTCTAAAGACATGCTCGAAGACGACCCTGCTGAAGTTTCGTCACGGCCCTGGCTACGTAACACAACGTGTGAGCGCGTCTTTGTAAGAGCCATACAGATCGTGTGGAGGCGCTGCCCGCCCAAGCGTTCGGTGGTCAAGACGAAGCGAGATATATTTATGGATTGTTTTCTGTGGATCGATGCCGAGCACAAGCGCAGTGGACTGGCGTTTGCAGCCTCGGCATCTTTCGTGTTTTAGGTGAAAGACGAACAAACACTGTAGCGTAACAAAATGAATCGACATTTAGAGTAAACTCATTCAGCAATCGAATACCTTGACGACAGCCTCCACGTGCGCACGGCAGATTGGGCAGCAGGGCGCGGAGCCTACTGCTTGAGTGATGCTGCAGAGACAGGCATGGCAGCCTGCGATGTGGCCGCAGGGCACGCAAACCGTGTCTCTTGGTGCGTCCATGCAGATCACGCAGTCGGCTCTGAACGGAGGCTCTAGCTCTTGGCTCTTTGTTGCAGCTAGACTCTGCTCCGCAGTCATGCTGTAGGCGATCACGTCTTCACTGTAGATCATGGAGTTGTACAGAGGAGCCGACGGGTCCGATCTTGCCTCTCTTGCGTCCAGCAACTCGAGTGACTGGTGCAGATGGTCAGAGAACGAACCAGCAGTAGCGATAGGATTGCTGCTCATAGAAGCTAGCGACGTGGAGGAGACTTGGCACGTGGGCAGCACTCGCATCCACTCCAGACGGCTCTTGTCGCTCTCGGCTGCGAACAGAATCTCTCGCGTCTGGATGAAGCCGTGGCGCGTGTGCGGGTCCCTCGAGAATCTATGCCGACGCAGCTTTTGCACCATGACGGGCCGGTCCAGATCGAACCTGAACGGCTTGACCGTCCACGTGGACAGCGCCTGCACCAGCGCGTGGGAGGCCATCTCCGGTGTCATGGGCCGGTTCACTGCGGGTGAAGTGCTCGGCTCTCTATCGGGCTGGTTGTCTGGCTGCTGGATCGAGGGTGTTCCTTCGATCATGAGCACGGTTTTGGGCCACAGATCGCTCGGGCTTCGGAACAGAAGCATATCCACAGCCGATCGCTCGTTGTTGCTGGCCAGCAGCACGCACCAGTAGCGCTTCCAGAACGGCAGGCGAGATACGTGGTTGATCATGAGCCAGCCGCTGTATACGAACGTGTGAACGGTGAACACCATGGCGGCTTCCTTCTGGTGTCGGAGCCACGCCACATCGAGCGCTGTGTGGCCCCTGCGGTTGAGTACAAACGCGTCGGCGCCAGCGCGCAGCAAGTACTCGATCGTGGTCACGTGGCCACAGTACGCAGCGGTGTGCAGAACCGTGTTGCTGCGCTTGGACCGCTCAGCCAAGTCCATGTTGGCGCCGTATTCCAGCAGCGCACGAACAGTCTCGGCCCCATGGCGGTGGCGCGCTGCCGCCATGAGCGGCGTGGAGCCCTTGGTCGGATGGAACTGGTCCAGCAGCTGCGGTTTCTTGGCCGCGATCTGCCGCACAGCCGCGTGGTCGGCCTTCTTGGCTGCGCGCCAGAGCGAGACGTCTCCTTCGCCTCGCATTTCGGTTAGTCGCTTGAGCGTCAGTACACGAATCCACGAGTCGCTAAGGAGCTGGAAACCGTGCCCACGACGTCATGAGACCGTTGTACCCATCGTTTACCCGACAAAGTTAAAAAGATCCCCTGTTTCAGTACATGCAAGCCCAGTCAACATCAGACACTGGATTCCAGAGTACTGAGATTTGTTATTGAAGCCACCAATTGCTTGAACCCAGTCGCAACTTAAAAATCCACAAGTGCTGCTGACCACACGATCAACACTCCACATGGCCCATGGGGTGGCAGACCTTTCGTGATGGCATGGGCCACTGTCTCAATTCATACGCAATGGACAATGGAGCAGGACCCAAGTGTAGCGAACAGAATGTCAACCAAAATATATTCCTTTGGGTTTCCTACTAGGTCAAAGGGGGCAAGCGCCTTATAGCTTGTCGTAGTAACGGTCAAGCGGAGGCACATCGGCCGACAGACCCTTGCGGGTACGCACGCCGACGGTCAGCTTGCCAGCCATCGTGTTGGAGTCAAGGGCGTCACCAGCGACGATCTGGTAGTGGTCGAAGAGCATCTGGGGGAAAGCCTTGCCACCAGTGTTCTGGCGAAGATCGGCGGTGAAACCGAACGACTCGTTGACGGGCATGTAGGCCTTGAGCTGCATCATGGGGGTACCAGGGCGCTGCTCCTCAGCGAACACGTGGCCACGACGGCGCGTAAGCACGCCGTAGCAACCGCCCATGGCGTCCTGGGGGCACTGGATGTCGACCAGGAAGATGGGTTCCATAAGGGCCGGGGCCGAGGTGAGCTGGCAAGCGTACACCACGCGACGGCACGTGGGCAGGATCTGGCCCATACCACGGTGAATAGCATCGGCGTGGAGCACCACATCGAGCAGGTTCACGCGGAAACCACGCACGGGCTCCTCGCAGAGGACACCGTCCTTGGTGGCCCAGTTGAAGCCGCCAAGCACCGATTCCTTGATTTCGTTCAGGTACGACACACCCTTGGTCTGGTCGACGAAGAGGTTGGGGCCCTGGCCATCAGGACCGTAGCCCCAAATCTTACGGGCGTCCGTCACATCCCAGCCGTGGTTGTCGGCCATGTAACGGGCACGCAGCTTCATATCGTAACGGGGGCCGACCTCGATCTTGCCCTCATCGATCTCGTCGGTGAGCTCATCGCCAAGAGGCTGGCCAACGCAGAAGAGACGGTTGTGCTTGTTGGGCGACTTGGACAGGCACGTCTTGGACGACTCGGCCGTGACGGTCTCACGGTACGAGACGACGGGCTCCGAGATCTTGACTTCGCAGCCCATGAATTCCTCCTGAAGATCCTTCAGGCAAATTTCAAGGTGAAGCTCACCGGCACCGGCGATAATGTGCTCGCCCGATTCTTCGGTGTAACACAGAACCATAGGGTCCGACTTGGCCAGACGCTTCATGCCTTCGACGAGCTTGGGCAGATCAGCGGCCGACTTAGGCTCGACGGCGACACGCACGACGGGCGACACCGAGAACTTCATGGTACGGATGGTGTGGCCAGTCTCCGAGGTGGTGATGGTACCCGACTTGAGCAGGTACTGGTCAACACCGACAAGACCGCACGTGTTACCGGCCGGGATATCGGGGGTCTGCTCGACGTAACGACCCATCATGATGACCGTACGCTGGATGTTCTTGACCCACAGGTCGGTCTTCTTGCCGGGCACGTAGTTGGGGCCGAGAAGGCGCACCTTCTGGCCGGTGGCAATCTTACCAGCGAACACACGGCCGAAGGCGTAGAAACGGCCCTTATCCGAGGTGGGCACCATCTTGGACACGTACATGACCAGAGGACCGTTGACGTCGCACTTGCGGATAGCGTTGGCGCACTCGTCATCGAGAGGACCATCGTAGAGGGTGTCCACACGGTAACGCTGGGCAGTCACGGGGGACGGCAGGTGCACGACAATCATTTCAAGCACGGCATCAGCAGCAGGCAACCAGCGCTGCATGACACGCTTCAGCAGAGGCTTGCCGACCAGGTCCTTCTCGTCCGACTTGAGCTCGACACCGACGGCCGTCATCATCTTCTGGAACTTGGCCTTCTTGTCGTTCATGATGGCATCGAACATCTTGATGATGGGGTCCATGATGAACTGGCAGAAAGCACGCTTGAGGGTACCGGCGTCGTTGTTCTTCGAGGTCCACTTCTTGTTGTCAGCGTCGAAGTACCAGTCGCCCCAGAGCTTCTGCATCATCTTCGACTCCTCAATGCCGAACTTCTTGGCGTACATGCGGGCAAACTTCTTAAGCGTGAAACCCCACTGGTGGAGGCCCGAACCGAAGGCGACCGTACCCTTGTCGGGGTACACCTGGACATCGCCGAGCTTATCGTCGTTGTACGTGGCAATGACGACGTTCACGGTTTCGATGGCGCGCGAGAACGACTGGTAGCAATCTTCCGGCTCAAGGTGCAGCTCAAGCAGAGCGCGATCAACCTTGTTCACCATGAGCACGGGCTTGACACGCTCGCTGATGGCCTGACGCATGACCGTCTCGGTCTGCACGCACACACCTTCAATGCAGTCAACGACCACGAGGGCACCATCCGTCACACGGAGGGCGGCAGTCACTTCAGACGAGAAGTCAACGTGACCGGGCGAGTCGATCAGGTTGATGAGGTACGAGTTCTTGGAGATGGTGACCGAGTCGGCGGCGACGGCCTCGGCGGCGGCCGAGTTAGCCTTGTCCTCGTCCGACTCCTTGGCGACGGCAGCGGCCGTGGCGGCCTCACCGGCGTCCATGTCGTACTCGAAGAACATCGAGATACCGGTGGACTTGATGGTAATGCAACGGTCCTGTTCATCCTGACGGGTGTCCGTGAAACGGGCCTCGCCGGCGTGCTTGGCCGAGATAATACCGGCCTTGGACACGAGCGAGTCCGTGAGCGTGGACTTGCCGTGATCGACGTGGGCAATCACGGACATGTTACGAATGTTCTTCGTGTAGTCCATGATTTCACGCATTTGATCGACCGTGAAGTTCACCTACAAGAGACAGAGCAAGCGAGCGGCGTCAGCATCCCATGGCTCCGTCATGAGGAGACGGATGAGGAGGCCGCACCATGGTTGCTGAGGGGGGCTGGTGTCTTCTCTCTCTTGCTTTCCCTGGCGGTATCCAAAAAAGGAAATGGCCCTCAGGTGGCCGCCCCAAGCAAAAAGGGGGAAGAAACAGCGGAAACGAGTGGAGCACACGCGTTGGGCGGGCCAATAGCTCTGCAGGATACTATGCCGTATACAAAAACCAAGTGTAGTGTGAGGTTCAAAGGGAGTTTGTGGTGAGGGTTTTTTTTGCGGCTGGGGAACTTGGGGAAACGGGGAAACGAGAGTGATGGTCATATCCCGTCAGTCAGAAGCGAAAGACACGCAGGCGGGAGGATCTTGATGCGCTTGCAGCTTTATTATGCGGCCAAGCGGACGGGACGACTGGCAATGACAGGCATGAAGCTGTGTGGTGGGTAGCGGTATCAGACAGAGCGACATGTCGCTGGATTGGGTCTCTTGGCATTAAACGCGTAAAAGAAGGGTCCTGTCAGTCCTTTTATTTCTTTCGTGGGGTTACACTTTCCTGCTGTCGTCGTGCCCAACCTGCAACCAACACTCGCTTTTGTTCCGCAGCTTCAACTGGCTCAAGGCTCAACCCACGGACGACGCTTTTAAAGAGGCTATTTTTAGTTGGGGTTTAAAAAGAGGCTCTCTCTCTAAAGCTGCTCCCTCGGATGAGGAGATTAAAACAAGTGGTCTATGGGGTCGAGAGCCTGTGCGACAGCTGCTTACATGAAAGCGCTCTGCTGCTTGCACTGGTTGAACTGATCTAAATAAAACTGGCACGCGCTGATGTCGTTCTGGTTGGCGTTCAGGCACTCCATGAATGACTTCTGGTCGTTGAAGCACGCGTTGGCCTGAGGAGGAGCGGCAGCGGCCGGCTCGGCGTACTGGGGCTCCTCGGCGGGGGCGTCCGAGCTGCCGCCGAACGAGTTAGCCACGGCACCGACGGCGCGGTGGGCGATGGCGCTACCCGTGCCGAAGGCCATGCCCTGGGCGACCGTGCCCATGAGGCCGCTCATCATGCCGCCGCTCTGCTGCTGCTGCGGGGCCGGAGGGGGAGCCGCCTGCGTGCGCGCCGGGGCCGGGGCGGCCTGTCGCTTGGGCTGCGCGGGGGCCGGGCGGCGGGCGGGGGCGGCAGGGCGGGAGTTGCGCGAGCGAGCCATATCTTGTCCTTTACTTGTTGCTTGTGAGTTTCGGAATGAATTCTGGCGGTTCCAGACTCAACGGCGCAACGCAATTCGAAAATGAATTGAGGTCAACAGAAGACAATGTGCAAACCCGCGGGTTTCGAAATCAGTTTCGCCAGGGCACAGAAAATCCGAAACAAGACGCAAACAAGGTCGACAAGCATGTCGTCATCACCTTTCAGCTGCAGTCCTTGTCAGCACATTCAGGGGCTTGCCAGTATTTTATGTGTGGAAATGCGGAATCGCGGAGTGTTCTGGATTCGCTGTCGTTTTCACTCTTACTGTAGTTAAAGCAGCCGAATTAGATTTGCAAAGAGATTCGCCATGTGGGTCGGAAGATTCGAGAAGCCCGAAACGCTCAAAACCCGTCAAGAACAAAACCCACGAACCCGTGTATGTAAATCCACAATAGTGATGGTCAAACGAGAATGAATGTCACACATTGATCACCTTTTCGCCTCCAGCTGCGTCATGCGATCACCTAGCGACTGCAACTGCGCGTCGATCGCATCGAAGCGATCGCTCATAGTCTTCTGCATCGACTCCAATTGCTCCAGAAGCATTGTGGCTATACCGCCATCCAACGCGGAGACTAAGGACGGCGAAGACATCTCAGCTGCAGGCGACTCAGGGTCTTGAACTGGCTCAGACTCTTCAGCTGCATGATGACGAGCAGGGAACTTGAACTTGGACAAATACACCCGCTGCGAACCAGTCGACGAAGACGCGTGGAAGAACCCGGTCCGCTTGATCTTTTCAGTCGACGCAACGTACAGGAACGGGGCTCGCGGCGTCAGGAACAGCCCTTTGCACGTGTGTCTTGTAGCGAGTTCCTTCACAGATCACGCAGGTTTCCGTCAGAGAGAGATCCATTAGAAGCTACAACATACACATACCAATACATCCGATAGCTCTGCCGTCCATCCTGCCTCGGTATTGGCCAAGTGGCCTGCGGCAAGACGACTAGAAATGCTGCTGCCCACAATCACACGCTCGCCCTGAAAGCAGCCCAGTCCAACTCCCAGTGAGCCGCAAGCAAACAAGCAGACGACATGGCTGCACGAATAGGTAGGTACGTAGGTACCTGCGCATCGAGCAAATCGGGCTTAGGCAGATCCACAATAGGAACAATCGATTCGACGACCCATTCGCCACCACTACTTCTGGGGGCAATATTGTCTCGTACGAGAACCAGGATGTGTGATGTCGGTTTCGGTAGAAAAGGCTTGCTTTCTTTCGCTTGCACGGGCTCCTGCATCAAGAGTTGGTGCTGATCAGCCATCATAAACTGATAGAATAACCGTGAAATGCCATACCTGTCCGAGAATCTGGAGAGAATTACGCGCGGAACTGGACGCTAAGATGCGCAATGACGTCAGATCCACTATCTCTTGTGGCTTTGGCACTTCCACATGCTCGCTGATGACTTCAATGGTGGTTCTTGTCCGGCCAGTCGCGTCCATCAGCAGGGGCGAAGTGGACTGCGCAGACTCTTGGTTGGGCATCCGAAGCGTCATGAAGTCTCCTGAGTTCTTAGGATCCCTCTTTGCAGGCATCACAACACTGGACTTCGCTTGTGGGCCTCCTCCACCAAGACGCACTTCTTCAAACACCAATGGGATATCGGTCGAAAGCACACAGAGTACCGAAGATACGCGCACCAAGGCAGAAACCGAGCCAATGCGAGCCAGCTCGATATCCAGTCGCGCGCGTCCATTGAGATCAAGCTGATCACGTGAGCGAGGCAATTGCAGCTCGTCGCGCAGCGGTGTTATCGAAAGAATCGAATCCAAGCTTTCCCAGGTGAACTCGTGGACGACATCGGCCGTTACGCTGGACGAAGAATGCGGATTCGTAAGCTTGATGCTCGTACTGGGGTCATTTGGTGCATTCACATGAACACTTACGCCGTGAAACTCAGTCCACTGGGGCTCCACGATATCGCTTTCCACGTCTGCCGAGCTGAAGAGTCACAAGAGCTGATGTGATGGGTCTGCAAATGCGTCCCCGTGGCGTCAACGAGTTGTAGTTCCTTGTCGGTTGAGATCTATGTGTAGGTAGGTAATAGACACTGCTTTGTCAGGCTGCAAAACGATTCAACCTTTAAGCACATTGCACCACATTACCAGCAAAATGTTTGCCACCGGATTCCACTGCATAGCTCGAATGTTGTCTGTGAGCACTGTTCCTTTGAGAATCGCTCGGATGTCTGATCTACAATGCAAAATCACTCGTGATGCTGACCTAGTCAAGCTCAGACCATACACTATTGGGAGGCCTACGAGTAGCGGTCGATCTCTCGGATCTCTAAATGGCTCACAGACGCGATGGCAAGCAGCTGTGGCTTTATTGCTGCGATCGACCATGCCACGATCCGAAACGGTGCTCGCGTCGTGGAGTTCTGAAGTATGTCAATCCAATCCAGTCATTGCAAAGATCTGTCATACCTGCAGATTATGCACTCACCGTTTCTGCTGGATGCAATGACAAATGATCCACCGCAATGCAAGAGACGTCGCACGCGTCCATGGCGTCTTCGCGAGCGTACTTTGTCAGCACCACGGAGGACGCCTCGTCCGGCATGGCAGTCATGCCCAGCACGCCATTGTATGCTACGCAACAGCAGTACCACGCAATCAGCTGCGGCATGCGCCAGAAAAAAAGAAGGCCTCGATGTCTTGTTTGCAGCGCACCTTGTTGCAGCAGATCGTTGGGCCTTGTGCCGCTGTGCGCATGCCACGCGCACCACTCAGTCGGTCCGTCCAGTTGCATCTTTGCTAGTGTGCTGCGTATCCCTTCGGTCTAAGATCTTCTATTCAGGTCCCCCACTGTACGTGTTAATTTCGATTCAAGCGCTGGCTCGAATAGTGGCCTCTGTCGGATTTCTTTAGTTTGTGGGTTCATGCGATGGCGGACTCTTCAGCGGAGCTGCTGACCAGCGGCGGCGCCTCCTCCGACCCCAGCGAGCGCATGCGCAGCCTCCGGTTGCGTCCGTCCGACCTGATCTGGGCGCTGCAGGCGCGCGAGCCCTTCGCCCAGGAGCTGGAGCTGGAGCAGGTAAGCGACGCGAAGGAGCTGCTGAGGCAGCTGCAGCAACAACTGGACGAAAGCCAACGCGATGACAACAGACACAGCAACAGCGCGCACTTGATATCCGCGTCGAAATGGGAATGGGTCGTATTGCAGCTAACGCAGCAGCAACAGAAGTATCCAGAGAAGTGGGACGGCCAAGCTGCTGAGGCGTTCGTGGCGCTGGAACAGCGAGTCCAGCGGCTGAACCAGCGGGCACCAGACGCCAGAGAGAGCGGGTTTACATTGGCCCATGGTAGCCGAAGACCTTCAGCGACTGAAGACCAGAGCCTACACGAAGTGCGACTCACGATTCAGGACCCGATCGGACCCGCCGATCGCCGAGAGGAGTCCTCGTGGTCGAATTTCTCGCGGCTGGTGCGTGACGCCTCTGGTCGCACAGTGCGTACACTGAGTGTCCTAGGAACAGCACACGAGAACGAGATCTCACTGCATCGATCCGTGAGCACAGGCGACAGGAACACGGTCATCGGACCTGTGGATCTGCGTCCAGCGCTGACCAGACTCTCGTCGTCGTCTGCCGGAGCAGCTCCAATACGCAGGAGCGCAAGCAGTCTCTCGTTCACACAGACCATGCCGACGCTGCTGCGTTCCGTGGCCAGCTATCTGGGTCTGTCCATGGAGGAAACGTTCCTGTGCCAGATCTGCTACGAGAATGTGCCCGTGACGCAGTCATTCACGCTCAGCAATTGCGGCCACTCGTTTTGCGCCGCGTGCCTGCAGAACTTTCTCGAGTTCAAGATCAGCGAGGCGCAAGTGTATCCGAGCTGCTTCCACGAGACCGAAGGTAAGCACGCGTGCTCGACCGAGATTGCTACGGAGGACATCAAGGACGTCGTCTCGGCCGCGACCTGGGAAAAGTACGTCAAGTTCAAGTTCAACAAGGAGAACGAGAACGCGCGCCAGTGTCCCGTGTGTGATCACTCGGAAGTCTACCCTGGCGGAAGCGACTCGCCCTTGTGCATCTGCGAGAACTGCGGTCAAGAGTTCTGTTTCGTCCACTCGAATGCGCATCGCGGCCGCACCTGCGCCGAGTACGAAAAGAAGATGGTCTCGATCGAGAAGCTCAACCACGCCATGATCAACGAGATCTCCAAGCCCTGTCCTGGCTGCAACAACTACGTGGAAAAGATCGGTGCGTGTCTGGTGTCTCTAAGCCGATAGGAGGTGGATAATGCTGACTCTCGTGTGTGCTGCTGCAGGCGGCTGCAATCAGATGAAGTGCGTGGTGTGTAGCACCAGCTTTTGCTGGATCTGCCGCGAAGTCATCGACGACTCGACGTTTCCTGAGCACTTCCAGTGGTGGAACGTTCGTGGGTGCGCTGGCAACCAGATGACCGAAGTCGAAGAGCAGACCACGACGCAAAAGGTCCTGCTCGGGATCGTGCGAGGGTTGTTCTTCCTGATCTTCGGCCCGCCCGCGTTCGTTCTGGCCGTGGTGTTCAGCCTGCTCTGCTGTTGCTGCACGCCGTGCACCAAGATCTTCGAGACAACCTACCGCAATGCGTTCACGTCCTGCTTCTGCATCTCTGGCTACGTGCTGCTCTCGCCGCTGGTACTCGCGGCAGCGCTCCTCTGCTCTCCGTGTCTGTGCCTGGGCTATTGGGTCGCGCCTGAAGAGTTCACGTTGGACACAGGCGAAGGAGAACCTGAAGCAGCAGCGCAGGGCAAGGAGTTTGCGTCATCGCCAACCAACGAGACAATATTCCGGCATTCCGCCTGACGTTAATAGCTCCACAGGATCAATCGTATCATAATCGCAATGAAGCCATTTCAAATGTACCATTCGTAGTGGTACACCCGTGCCCAGTCAGTCATTTTGGCAAAATGCCGTACAACCGCGCTCGGCCGGAGGCGCGCGCACAGGCGACGGAGCACGAGGCGGCGGCCTCGGCCACGGCGCATGCGTTCTACACGGACTCGCAGTCGAGTGCCTACACGACGCAGGCCAACGCCGCCATCCAGAGAGACCTCACGCTCCATGCGCTGCAGCTGCTGCGGTGGCCGACGGACCACGACAACGACAAGTTGCACTTGCTGCTGGATGTTGGCGCGGGCTCTGGCCTCAGTACGCGCGCAGTAAGTGACTGGTTCCGAGCGCAGAAGATGCCTGCGTTCGTGATGGCGTTTGATATTAGCGCGTCCATGCTCTCGCTTGTGGAGCAATCCATCCAGCAGGACGACCAAGCGACGCATGCGGTATCTGCTGTTGCGGGGTTCTATCGCGGCAATGCGGCGCAGAGGTTTCCGCTCCGAGGTCGTGGCGTGTTTGACGCGGCCATCGGCATTTCCATGCTCCAGTGGCTCACGAAGGACGGCCTCGAGACCTGCTTCACCAGCCTTTACGAGCAACTGGCGCCAGCCACCGGCCGCGCAGTCTTCCAGGTGTATCCACAGACGCTGGAGGTCGTCCGCGCCATGGAAGACGCCGCCAAGGCTGTGGGCTTTGCGCATGCCGAAGTGTTCGTGTCGTTTCCGCACGCGACCACAGCCAAGAAGTGGTTCCTGCGCGTGCACAAAAGCGAGCAGAGGAAGGAAATGCATGCGTGCCAGTTCGGACGGCGGTTCCATCGACGGTGTGCATGGCATCATGCATCAGCGGACGACGAGATGCGCGACCGCCTTGGGCGCGAGCACGTAAAGCTCGCGTGGCATACGTGGCGCAAGTATCGACGCGCACAAGCCAGCTCAAGTAACAACCAAACGAAAGCTGCGGCGGTCCATGTGAACGCCAAGAAGTCGCTCGCTCTGTGGCCGAGTGACCGATTGTTCGGCGAGGCTTTTGAAAGTGAGTTTGTATCTCTTGTACGACCGAT
>JAADVQ010000250.1:0-19215 GCA_023335835.1 Elongisporangium senticosum
ACGCCACGTGTGCTCACCAGCGTGTCAAATTCCGACTGTGAACTCACTGCCTTTGAGTTTTTTTAAACTTGGCGTTTGTATAGCATACCCATGCCAAGCTTGACAAAAACAACTCAGAAGTTTGCTTGACAAAAACAACTCAGAAGTTTCAATGAGTTGTTTTTGTAGAGGATAACAGCAAGCTTGAGGTGGGACACTGCCACGAAACGCAGGTGTGTTCCAGCGATTTTCAGACAGTACGTTGAAGGAAGGAATTCACCGAAATCAATAGAACCTCACGCCACTAAAGACGCGTGGCCGCCACAAGCGAATACCCAATAGACAGCTCGCTCTGGGGCCCTACAATAGAGCGAATTCCCATGAAAAAAGAGTCTCCAGTTCGGTCATGAGCAGCAGGATGCAGGCTTCCAGCGGATGCCGAGAACTAGAACTGCAATTAGGGCATTGAAGAAATAGTGTACTTCATTAAGTTAGGTCATCCTAAAGTTGCTGTGTTTCCAATGAAGGGGGGAATCGCGGATAGGGTTTTAATGTAGGGGTATTGGGTGCGTAGGGTTTGTTCGTGGCCCTCCTCGTGAGCCGATACAAATTTCTATATATAGCGTTACCCTAGCACTGCTGGCTCCTCACTCTGTCCCGCCCGTGAGCCCCGTCCCCTACCCCAATTGTCGCAAGCACTGTCCGCGCTCACGTTAATCAATGGGTTTTTTCCTAATTATGAGGTTTTTATTAAACCAACGTGCCCACGACGCCATTCGGAAGACGAGAACGAGAGGAGCAGAGAGATAAAGAGACCGCCAACTCATGACGTTGGGGGAGAAGCCGCGCAAGCCCTTCGGCATTTTCTCACTGCTTGGACGCAAGAGCAAGGACCAGGGCACCGACCAAGCCCAGTCCCACCACCAGGCGAGCCATATTCACCACAGAGCGCGCGGTCAAAGTTCCGGCTCGAGTCACCAGGCCTTGTATTCTCACCACGATGCAGGTCACCACGCGCAAGCGCCGCCAGCTCCGACGACGGAGAAGCTCGGCTTCTATCCTTCTGTGCAGTACGAGCGTCTTGTGCCGTCTGTAAGCCAGCGCCCTCCGACTACAGAGCCGCGCCACCCGTCGCCCAATGTCTACGAAGGCTCGGCGGTTCAGTATGAGCGTCTAACGCCTTCGTCGGCTTCGGCGCCAAGCGCTTCGAGTGTGCAGTACGAACGCTTGACCCCTGCGTCGGCATCTAGTGTCCCCGTCAAGTACGAGCGCATGGCCCCGTCTGGTGCGTTCTTGCATTCCCCGGCTCCGCTTCCGGTCCAGGCACCCATGACCTCCATGACGTCGCCGCTGCCTCGCCTTCCGTCGCCCGGGCAGTTTGAACACGCAGCAGATCCGGGCCGCTACCAGCTGACAGCTCCGTCTCCTTCCCTGCCGTCGCCCTCGCTGTCGTCGCTGCCTTCCCCCGGCATGCTGACGCCGCTGACTGCCCAAATGGGTCAAATGTCCGTGGATGTGAGCAAGCAGGCTTATCGCACGGCCTCGCATGGCCCTGTGCCCACGAGTTCCGCCAGAGCCACTGCCTCTCCTGATACCATCATGGCCGAAGGCGTCACGCCGGACTCGGACGGATCCACGCCGTTCGCCGCTGTGATGGGAGAATGGATCAGTCAGCGACGCACACCGACGCCCGATGTCACGCTGCTCCCGTCGCCGTTTGCCTACAACCAAGACACGCCGACGCCTGTGGAGCGAGTGGACGATCTGAACCGCATCCACGAAGCGCTGCTGCCGACGCCTCCGCCAGATCTCCACGCTCACTCGCAGAGTACCAAGAGTCAGGAGTACCTGCGCTCGGTGGGTCGCCGCCCGTTGTTGGAAGACATCGCGTCGCTTTGCCGGGATCTCATCCACCAGGAGTCGACCAAGACCCTGCCCAGCCTCCAGCAACTGCGGGTCGTAGAGGAGAAGCCGTACCCGGAAATGGGCCGTGGCAAGCCGGAATCGGTGTACGATGATGACGATGACGAGAGTACGGCTGATACGTCGCGATCCGGCAAGAGCAAGCGTCGGAAGATGTGCTCGGCCGATGGCTGTGCCAACCTCTCGCGCTCAAGGGGGCTGTGCAAGGCCCACGGCGGCGGTCGTCGTTGCACGGTCGAAGGCTGCTCGCGAGCAAGTCAGAGCGGAAGCCTCTGCATCACGCACGGCGGTGGCAAGCGCTGCACGATCGACGGATGCGAGAAGGCTGCGCAGTCGCGTGGCATGTGCAAGGCCCACGGTGGCGGTGTGCGCTGCCGAGTGGACGGCTGCCAGAAGAGTTCACAAGGGGATGGATTCTGCCGATCGCACGGCGGCGGTCGACGCTGCGGCCACGCCAGCGGGTGCACCAAGTGGGCCCAGCGCAACGGTATGTGCATGGCGCACAGCGAGGGCAAGTACGGCAATAGCTATCGCGGGCGTCTGAACCGCATGCAGGAAGAGCAGCAGGCCTCGTGAAGGTAAAGATGGAGGCCCAGATTGTGAAGCAGAGCAAAAGCAGCAGCAGACGAAAGTGCCGGACCCATTAATATCTATTACCACGACTCGCCACGCGTGGAGGGCCCCATGGTAGGGCCCTCCTTTCGTGCGTGCAGCGGTCGTGACCCGAGCTGAAGCACCAGCAACGCAGCCGTTGCATGTACATATATGATGATGCATTCGTATTCCCCCATTAGCCGCATGGAGCAAGAAGACGGCAGACAGCCAACTCGCACTCTATTGCTGTTAATATATTGTAGCGTTCCTTTCTCATAAACTATCAGACGTCCTCTCGTCTGCTACTGGGCAGTGAGCCACGCCGATGGTCGGCGCACGCCTCGCTTCGGGCTCATTGGCATGTAGCTGTCCACGCGAGCGCGCACGTTGGAGTAGTCCGGCGCGCCCTCGTGGATCAGGTGCACGGGGCAGGCTGCGCGGGTGCCGATCTTGTCCAGCATCTCCAGCATGATCTGCGAGTCGCGTCGGAGCATGCCCTTGGGCGACGGCATGCCCGGATCGGCCTCCGCTCCGTCCGACTCCTGCCACGTGTACGGGAACGCCACGTGCTTGACCACGGTCGGCATGGGCTTGGTGCCCAGCTTCATGGTGCTCCTATTACATACGCACAAGCGATATCAGAGACCGCCAATTGCACAGCGAAGAAGCAGAGCCAAGGTGACGTACACTCGGTGGTAGGCGTCCGTGAGGATGGTCGGGCGCTGGAACTTCTGCCGTCGCTTGAGTCGGGACGACAGCGTGCCCATAGTCTTCCGGCGCTGGTTCGGAATCGTGCGCTGCACAGTGCGCGAGGGTCCACCACCACCACGCAGCAGGTTCTTCACGGTCGCAAACGTGACCGAAGGGCGCGAGCGGATCGCTTGGAGCGCTTCTGGCGGCGGGTACGCGTCAAACTCCGAGTCCTCAGTGAGCGCGCTGGACTGCGCGCGACTGCGGCGTCTGGACGTGGGGCTGTCCTGCTTCATGGACGGTTTGCGTGGGCTGTTGGCTTGGTCTTCGCTAGCCATGCCGAAGCGCTTGAGCGAGTACATAAGCTTGTGCAGCTCGTGCTCGTTGGGCTCGGCTGTGCCGTCGTAGTCGTCGTAATAGTCCCGCTCGGTCTCGGAGCCCATGGTGGAGATGCCCGAGTCGTAGCTGGACTGGCGCTTGAGAATGGAGCGTAGCGGCATGCCGCCGTTCGCAGCAAACGACACGGACGCGCGAGTTGGTGACAACATGGGGAAGCTCTTGACCGGCGCGTTTGGGATCACGACGCGAGGCGTGGATTCAGGTGCCCGCACGAGCTGGTCAATACAGTCATCCTCCAGCGGCAGCCCGACTGTCTTTGCCATGGCGCTCTTACGCACCGATGAAGCGCCGTTTGGTTGAGATGACAGCATAGGTGATCCAGAGCCATGCTGCTGCAGAAGCACCGGGTTCTCCTGCGACTCATCGAATAGATCCGAGCTCATGAACTCGAGCACATTCACACTGCCGATGGAGCCGCAGTACGTGGCCATCGCAAGCGACAGAGCCTGTCCAGGCCTCACTGATAGCCGCCCTTGAGTTCTCTTGTCAAATGGCAAAGTAAAGCAGCGTTGGAGTCACCGCTCCATCGCTCCCGACCTCGGCCCATGATGCCCATCATCTTCCTGATCTGACACCAAACGCTCGCATAAGACGCATGGAAGGGCATCCACCTTCATGCAACCTATCGCTCCCTTAAGTTCGCACTGGTGTGAGGTGACGCGAAGGTGCCGATCACTCCGGTATACCTTCTGAGAACATTATCAGCGGTTAGAAATGGGACGAGATTCAATCGGCTCCGAGATGGCTGCCGAAATCGAATCTTGGGGCGGCAGCAGCTGGATGCACCTTCCTGCATGAAGCCTCATCTCTTCTTCTCTCGCTCAACGCGCGTCCGGTGGTCCCAGCCACTTGCCAGATACCACCATGGCGTCGCTGTCCTATGGGTCCATTCCCGACCGACCTGATCTTCAATGCCGACCGACCAATCCCACTGTTCCCCCGCTGTTCCAAAGAGAAGCTTCGATGCTGCGGATCACGAGGCTGGTGGCGCTGCTGGGGCTCGCGGCGGTGGCCGGCGCGAGCGCCCACGCGTTCTGGGGTCCCGCGGAGTTCGCGCCCTTGGCCATGGACGCGGCCGTGGCGTCCACAGTCCTCACGCAGCTGCCCATGCAGATCCACGTCGCGCTGTTCGACAACTCCACGACCTCCGAGGTCGCGGAGGACTCGGAGCAAGACGAGAAGGAGGATTCCTCAGAGGAGGAGGACGACGACGAAGCGCAAGAGCCCAAGCGCTTGAAGAAGGTTGGGATGGCCATCTCCTGGGCCACCAAGGGCCGCACGCGCACGTCGCAAGTGCGCTTCGGCCAGACCCAGGGCGCTTTGGATCGCGTCGTGAGCACTGCGAGCGCCTGCGAGCAGTACAAGTTCTGCGACTACAGCTCGCCCTGCATGCACCACGTCATCATCGATGGGGACCAGCTACTGCCAGGCACCACCTACTACTGTACGTAGCTCCAGTCGTTCTCTCTCGCTAGCTGTTGATCTCATGAGCCGTCTCCTGCCGCTACTAGACCAATGCGGAGACGACGACGCTGGCTGGAGCCCAGTGCAGTCGTTCATCACGGTTCTTCCTGTCGGCAGCAACGCGCCCATGAGCTTTGGCCTCATTGGCGACCTTGGGTACGAGATCCCGGCCTCAGCACTTGTGAATCAGCAGCCTGACAAACTCACACTCTTTGCTCTGCAGGCAGACGGAGAACTCGGAGCTGACGCTCCGCCATTTGAGCAGCCGCAATGATCTCAGCGCCATCATCCACGCTGGTGCGTTCTAGCACCATAGGGGAGAACCAGTCTGGCCACCAACTGACCTCTTGCTTGGGATGATAGGTGACTTGGCGTATGCTGACAGCGAGCAGCCCCGCTGGGACCGCTGGGGCCGTCTCGTCGAGCCATTAGCTTCCAGACTTCCATGGTACGCAGTCCGTCTATCGATCAGGCAAGTTCATGCTGGCTCATGTTCCTTTTTTTGCGTGGTGATAGGATGGTCGCCGCAGGCAACCACGAGGTGGAGCACCCGTGCCAGGCAGAAGTGAGTCCGTTCGTGGCGTACCAAGTGCGCTTCCGCATGCCGTACGACCGGGGGGATCGCCTGCAGCGGCGGAACATGTACTACGCCTTCCGCACGGGCCTGACGCACTTTATCACGCTCACGCCGTACGTGGCGACCGACAAGCAGTCGCTGCAGTACCAGTGGCTGGAGCAGGAGCTGGAGCGCGTGGACCGCAGCGTCACGCCCTGGGTCGTCGTGATCATGCACGGGCCCTGGTACAACAGCAACACGGCGCACCAGGGCCACGAGCCGCAGCACGACATGAAGAAGTCCATGGAGGAGCTGATGTTCGCGCACCACGTGGATCTCGTGCTTGCAGGCCACGTGCATGCCTATGAGCGATCCCATCCGGTGTACAAGGAGCAGGTGCGACCAGACGGCATCACCTACGTCGTGGTCGGCGACGGCGGCAATCGCGAGGGCCTCGCGGACCGATACATCTCGCCCTCGCCCGCCTGGTCGGCCTACCGCAAGGCCAATTACGGCTTCGCAGTGCTGCACGTCGAGAACAGCACGCATGCGCTCATTGAATGGTACAAGGACCAGCCCGATGGTGAGGCCACTGTGCACGACGGCACATGGCTCACGAGCACGCAGTTCCGCATGCAGCAGAGCGCCGCCGACAGTGTGCCGCAATGGATGGGCGAACTGGAGCAAGTGGAGCTCTCGGAATGAATGGAAGCACTCGTAAGTTGAATGAATTGAATTGAATGAATGAATGAAATGACGCAATACGCAGCCCATGGCGAACGTAATGGCCCATCATCGTCCTACCTTTTCCGGTCTGGTCCATGCTGCCATGTCCGCTCTTCTGCGCTGATATTGCAGGCCAGACGATGACCTCGTGCGTGTCTATCTGTGTGCCTTTGACGTCCAATTCCTTCAGGATCCGTCCGTGACGGTCTCACTGTAGCCATGTTGTCAAGAACAGAGCGAGGTTACCAGTCGTAGAGTATATTATGATAAGGGGGGGTCACACTTCACACCAGCATGGGGGGATTGGCGAACAACAACCTGCGTGGGATGGCATCAACATGGGTCGGTGCTTAGTCGCCACGGGGGCCGAAGAAGATGTACTTGCGCCAGCCAGTCTTCTCGGGGAACTTGACGCCGTTCTCCGTGAGCTTGGTGAAGGCCGAGGCGAAGTCCTTGAAGAACAGGTCCTCGTCCTTGGCGTAGAGCTCGGCGTACTTGCGGAACTCGGGGTCCTGGATCACGACCATGTCGGCCGGCAGCATCATGAGCTGGCCCGAGGCGTCCTCGTACTGCTCGGGGCCGTCCCACTTCTTGAGCGTCCACTTCTCCTCGATGAGCTTCACAAAGTACTCGTTCGAGAACGTCCACTCTGCGTTGGTCCACGGGCCGCTGTAGCCCGAGCGGTCCGAGTAGCAGCGGCCGATAGCGTGCGCGCCCAGCAGCGCCACGATCTCGCGGTCGTTGAAGCCCATGCGGTAGAACACGTCGCGCACGTGCTGCGTGGTCTTCGCCTTGGAGCCCATGTCGGCGTTGGGCAAACGGTCGTCCGGGGTCACGTCCTGGCCGGGCTGCGCGTCCGTGCGGCCGAGGTGGAATTCGCAGGCGGGGCCACCCATCTCCTCGATCATGGTCACCCCGGCGAGAATGTACAGATCGGCGTACGAGATCTCCGGGTGGTTCTTCTTGACCTTCTCCAGGGCCTTGACGGCCAGGTGCAGGCCGGCGTTGCCGCCGTGGTTGATCTCAGGCGGGTGACGGATCGTGGCGCCGCTCGAGCCGCCCGTGTGGTTGTACTTGGAGTACGAACCGGACGAGTGCCACGCGAGACGCACAAGAGTCGGGCCCATGTAATTGTTGTCCTCGAAGATGTCCACGATCTCCTTCTTGATCTGCTCCAGGTCCGGCTTGGCCTCACGCGCGCTCACGAGATCCGTGATGGCCAGACCGCCGACCACGGCCACACCGGCGGCGGCCAGCACGATGGCGCTCGGCTGCTTCTTGGAGGCGCTCTGCTTGGCGCCCGACGTGGCGAACGTGCGGGCAGCGACCACGGGCGTGGCGCTCACTTGCTTGACGGCGCGGACGGCGACACGGCGGAGCATGATGCTGGCTGAAGGGGGATCTTGGGGATGGGGCGGATGCTCTTGAGGGGGCGGATTGCCGAATGAAAGCGCGCAAACGCTGGCCGCGCGTCCAGCCGCCGCCCCATACAAATCCTTGTAATGGGTCGGACATCCCCCTACATGGGATCCCCCCATCTTTACCCCCTTGAAGGGGGTCAGGTGGCCATGTCCGACCGACCGGATTATTTTTTATAGTAAAACCAAGATGAAAGGGAACGACCGACCGGTGTGGTCGGTCCGGTTCAGTGCGAACCGTCGTACACACCCTCGGAAAAACCGGTAGGTTCCGAGGGTTCGATACCGGTATCGTACGGTACCGAATCGAAACGTACCGTACCGCGCTGGTTTACGAATCCTGCTGGACTTGAAGATTACGCGCAGAATCAGAAGTGTACCCGTTTCGTACCACCAACTGCTGTTCATGATTCCTGCGACGTGGTACAAACCTCAGAAAGGAGTTTCAAAGCCCGAAGAGTTTGCGAATGAGCGACACGGGCGATGGCAGGACGGTGTTTGTGCCGCTGCAAGTGCTCAAGCGTGTGCTCAGCGGATCCAGATCGCACTGCGATGAAAGGCGCGTGCTTGAGGAGCAGCTGGCCGCCAACACCGAGCGTGTGCACGCGCTCAATGCGAAAACGATCGAGCTGGAGCACAAACTCGCGCAGTACAAAACCAACCATCGACACAGTGTGACTCCACAGACCTCGCACCAGAATATGAGCCGCAATGGAAATTCAGTATCGCGGTTCTCATCCATGTCATCGATTGCACCGGTTTCGCCCTTGAATAGCCCTCCATCGTGGTCGGCATTGATCCCCGCTAAGCCTAAGAGCCCACCTGTTGCTCCACGACAAGACAGCAATGCAGGCACCAATGACAACACGAACTCAGCACAGAGTCTGATAGCCAAGAGTAGCCGCGTCATTGTCATGAAGGAGCGGGTCACGCAACTGGAGCAGGTGATGGCCTGCGTCAAAGAGATCTCGGCGCAGGGCGAATTCTCCGACGTGATTGGGCGCACACTGAGCGCCGTGCGAAAGCTGGTGCACGGGGATAAGTACACACTCGGTCTACTAAACGAGCGCCGCAACATTATCGAGATTTTCTCCATCATGTCAACATCCCCTCAAGAAATAAAGCCGCCAGGCAACTTCGAGCGTGGTACCAGCCTCCGCAGAATGAACTCATCAATACTTCCATACGATTGTGAAGGATTCGTGGCGGCGGATAGCGCTACGACGTTTGGCCGTGTGATCATGACTGGCAAGCCACTCAAGATCGAAGATTTCTACACGCACGAGAACTATGACCATCAGATGCGCTCGACGGGGATCAATGCCCAAGCTCTTATCTGCGTACCAATCCGAAACGCGCACAATGCAGTCGTCGGCGTATTCCAAGTGGTCTCAGCTGCCTCGTCGACCGCATCGGACGCAAGCGATAACAATGCAGATGAAGTAATCTCGTTCTCCAATTCGGATATCAAGATTCTCGAGTTCTTGGCCGTGGTCGCCGGCGCAGCGCTTTGGAATTTGATCCTGCTCCGCGAGCGGCAGACCGCTCAGAACCGAATCGAAGGCCTGCTGAAGCTGCACCGCAATATCTCCATGGAGGCTGTGTCGTCCAGTGTGCTGGACCAAGTTCTCTCTGTTTGCCATGAGCTCATTGGAACAGAGCGCATTGGTCTGTTCATGAAGATGGAAGGCGAAGATGAGCTCTACATTGCATGCGCGGCGGACATTGTGCGCGGAGAGTACGTACCAATCACCAAGGGCATTGTCGGCTATGTTGCTCGAACGGGGGAGACTGTGATCACGAACAATGCGTACTCGCACTCGATGTTTGACCCGACGCTAGACCACAAGACCGGCTTCGTGACAAAGCGCATTTTGTGTCTGCCCGTTCGGAGCCCCGAGGGTGTGATTTTAGCTGTCCTCTCGGCCGTGAACAAGATCGACGGGACAGACTTCTCAAGCGAGGACGCCATTTTCCTCAATTACGCCGCTGATGCAGTCGGAATCTCACTGCACAAGGCGAGTCTGCACCACGAGGTCAAGACTTCGCAAAAACTCATTGAAGCACGATTGAAGCTGACCACATTCATTGCTGAGAGCTCCGATATTGCTGAGTTTGCTGATCTCGTGATGGTTGTTGGGAAGGATATAATGAATTGCGATCGGTTTGGGTTGCTGCTGATTGATCATTTCAAGAAAGAGCTTTGGATCACACCCGGAGTGAGCGGTGCCAGTATCCGAATGCCCATGAACCGAGGGATTTCGGGTCTTGTAGCCACGACAGGACAACCCATCTGCACGCGGGATGCTTACAAACATGAACTCTTCGATCCAAGTGTCGATATCCAGACTGGGTATCGCACTACAAGCGTGCTGTGCATGCCGATTTTCGAAGACACTGCCATGGCAACCCCTAAGTGCGTAGCTGTAGCCATGTGCATCAACAAGAAAGAGGGCTCTCATGTTGTCGCGTTCACAAAAACCGATTGCGAGAGCATGGAAAAATATTGTCGTGAAGTACAGTTTGCGCTTGGACGACTTTCGCTTGATATTTCGTACTACAAGGTAGTGTCCGACTGTGTAGCCTTGGGCACCAGCTCTAGCGAAAATGGCCTGCCTGGTGGCAGCGATGGAGCCAACGGTAGCGATCAAACTCCAAGTATTCTGCCGTCAACCTTGCGAATGGACGCGTATTCGGAGACCGACATCATATCCTCCATTGTGCATAAATATTGCCAGTCCGATCTCAAGCCAGGACTTTCTGGATCTGGCTCGGGCTCACCAGACGATGTGGATGAAAATGGCGAGCATCTGCACCGATCTTCGTCCATGTCGATCGCTGCAGCTGTCCCTGCTCTGCTCAAGAAGAAAGAAGAAGATGATATGGTCCCGTTCCCGCGCGAAATTGCCTTTGCCAACTCAGTGGATGAGCCGCTAGACCAGTGGGATATGGAGACCAGTTCACTGACGAGTAGCGATATTGGCATGTGTTGTGGTATTATCTTCCGTACGTACGGGTTCTTCGAGTCCTTCCGTATTTCGGGAGAAAAGTTCGCGTACTTCACAACAAATGTGGCGAATTATTACCGCAGTAACCCGTTCCACAATTTCCAACACGGTTTCCAAGTCATGCTAACAATGCACATTATGATCCGCACGGAATGCCGGAAATTCTTCAGTGGAGTTGAGATATTTTCCATGCTGATAGCGGCGCTGTGCCACGACATTGATCATCCAGGTAACACAAACGATTTTGAGCTTAAAACACTCAGCCCAATGGCCATGACTCACAATGACGACGCGGTCCTAGAGAGGCACCATTGTCGAGTCACATTCATCATTCTCAATCACAAATCGGCGAAGATCCTGCAACATTTGGACGAAGCCCGTTATAAGCGAGTACGTCAGCTGATCATTTCTTGTATCCTCGCGACCGATATGTCCAAACATTTCGAGAAATGCAAACTGCTGGAAGGGCTCACGCGGCGTCAACTCACAGAAAAGCGAGCGCTGTTCATGGGTATTCTGGTGCACGCCGCGGACCTGTCGCATCAAGCACTGCCATTCAAGCAAGCATCTGAATGGGGTTTTCGATTGCTGGACGAATTTCAAAATCAAGCTAAGGTAGAGGCTGACCAAGGCGTGCCGTCCGATTTCTTCATGCAAAACCTGGAGAACAAAAAGACACGACTCATTGTACAGATGAACTACGTCAACTACGTTGTACGCCCCATTTGGCTACCGTTGGCGTCGCTCTGCCATCAACTTCGAGTGAGTGTGTTCTGAAAGAGCTTTTTGTAGTTGATTGCTTACAAATCTTGTCTGGAATCATCGCGTTTTAGTTTTATGCGGACACATTGGAGCAAAACTTTGAGCGATACCGCAAGGAAATTGAAGACTACAAACCAAATGCCGTTGCATCCTCCACGCATCACACGCACCACTTATCACCTGTACACAGCAGTGAGGTCGTCTCACCTCCTCCGAGTCGAGAGGGTACGCTAACAAAAGTCCCTTCGAGTTCATCTTTTGCCAATTCGCTTTCACATGATCGACCATCCCATTCATCTGATGGGCTACGTCTTACGCGCCGCTCATCCGGGAAGGAAACGCAACCAAATCAAGAACATGTTTATCTTACCCATCAGTAGTCGTACGAAGCTAGCATTTCTTTCTGGATATAGCATGGTCGTTCAACGCGTTCGTTTGCTGAAATACATTGTTGGCTTCATGTCTTCTGCTTTTTCTTCGTGACGAAAAGAATCTATTCGAAGAAGACAACAACGGCAGTCGTGTCATCATGACGACGGCGTCGATTGCTACCAGGAGGAAGGCTCAGAAGCTCTTGGTACGTCATGTCGTATCGCTTGGCAGCCTTCTGCAGCACGGCTTCAACAATCGCCCGCCCGGCAAGGTCTTGCTTTCCCTGGGTAAGCTGCTGACGCACAACCTCGACGGCCTCCTCGTTGCTAAGGAAATCCCAGACGCCATCTGAGCCGATGATCACGAAAGCATCGTTCTCCTTGAGTGCGTGGCGCTTGACTTCCGGAACAGATGAGATGTACGGAGGAGTGAATGGTGCACCAAAGTGACGCCCCGCAGAGCGGTCACCATTCACGTATGGCGGGCCGTTGAACTCAGAGTACTTAAGTGCAAAGTCACCGAGAGCACGCGTGGGCTGAAGAGCACTCTTGACGTAGCACGAGTCCGGATGGCGGCAGACGAACACGTTGGGCTCATTTGGGTGCTCCTTCTTCAGCTTTTCCTGCTCGCGCTTGGACATCGCGTTGTGGTCATGGCTCAAAGGTTCAGCAAGCATAGCATCGGCCTTGTTTGGATCATGCTTGCCCAACACGGCGCGGATGTCACCAGCTATAAAGAAAGTAGCATACTATGAGATACTATAACCATGTAAGCTTAAGAAAGCGGAGAAACGCACCGTTGGCGAGGAACAGCGTTTTGTCATGCACGTAGGCAAGGCAGGCGCACGATCCACATCGTGCGACCGCGCCAAAGCCCAAGCGGAACGCGGCCGAAACTTGACCCATCAGGTCACGATCCGTACGCACAAAGCCACTCTGGATAGCTGCCTCTATGCGCTTCGATACCGTGACAGTTTTCTTGGTATCCTCAAGCTCCTTGATTGCGGGATCCTGGAGTAGGTCTTCGATCTCTTTCTTCACGTTGCTGATCAGCGTCTTCCGTCCGTACTCCGAGACCTGCCAGCCGCCTGAGAAAAGAGCAAGCGTCGTTAGCGTTTGATCAGTAACGCATTAACAACATGGCGAGTGTATGAGTGTTACCATGTCCATCGAGCACGAGGGCAAAGACGTCGCCATTGGCTCCGGTCTGAACGTCGTACTTGTCCTATAGTCACACAACAAGTGTAAGAGCCATCTCCTTAGTACGCCTTCACAGGCATCACTCTAGTAAATAACGTACCTCAATGGGCGAGTTGGCCTTGTACGTGGCGAGACTGTAGCGCTTGGCGCTCGAGTCTTCAAACGGCGCGAACTTCTCGCCGTCCAGCGGCAGCGTGAACGCGTTTGCCTCATACAGCTCCGAGTCCCCACTGTACTCGGGTGAGTACCGCGCGTCGCACTGCGCCGTGGTCGCCGAGCAGGACGACGACGCCGACGCAGCTGCCGTCATGGCCAGCATGGCCGACAAGCCGAGGCTGCTCACGAGCAGCGTATGACGCAGGGAGCGCGTCTGGTGGTCGGGGCACAAAGAGCGCAGTGAGTAGGTGGGTCGGAGAGCAAGAAGGCGCACGCAGGGAGTGCACCTGCTGCGTGGAGAGCTTGAGCTGGCGCAGCACATTGCGGGCGGCGAACACACGCATGGTGGCGAACTTTAGAGAGTGAGCTCAGTCGCAATTTTGGATCAGCGATCGACGATCCCTAATTCGATAGTAGCTTCAAGTAGATTCCCAAAATTGGAAAAATTCGGTAATATACGGTTTTATAGTTTACGGAAAACGTCATTCTGCAGAGCTGAACATGCATTCCTGCACCTCCTGTGATGGGAACGTCGTGACAAGCCGCTTGATGGCCACAAATGATGGCTTATGGCCTATTAGCCAAGTCAAGCGATCGAGTATGCAGAGGCTCTTTATTATTGATTTATCGTGTCTTGATAGTGGTAACGTAGCAATATGCTTCTATAGATAGATGTAGCAAGCTAGTACGATAGTGTTTGGCTCGTGGGCGAGCTATCGAGATCCCAGAGACGCACCGAGCCATCCCACGAGCCAGAGTACACGGCTGAATCTTCGAGCGTCATGCACGTCACGCCAGACGAATGCGCCTTGACGTTATGCATGCACACGCCCGAGTGCATGTCCCAGACGCGCAGACTGCCATCTTCGCCACCAGAGACGAGCTTCGTGAAGTCGCGCTGCAAACAGGTCACAGGACCCAAATGGCCAGACAGCGTAAGCCGAGGGCCCTTTTGAACGTACCGCAAATCCCACACACGCACGAACCCGTCCGAGGCGCCAGTGCACACGTTCGGATCTGCTGGCCCGCCGACGCTCACACATGTCACTGGCCCACCGTGGTCATGCAGTTCGTGCACAAAATTTGGGCCTGTTCGGAAGTGCGCGTCCCAGACTTTCACAACGCGATCATTTCCAGCCGAGATCAGCCGGTCACCTGTGATCTGAATGTCTCGAATGCTACCTTCATGAGCTGACTGGATGTTGGTTTTCAACTTGGAGACCGCAAGATCCCAAACCTTGAGCGATTGCTCGCGCGACCCACTCACGAGGTACTCGAATAATGCCAGAAAACGAAGGCAGCTCACAGCGCCCTTGCCATTACCCAGTAGTGATAATGAGCTTTCGCGTGTGGTATCCCACAGCCGAATCGTACCGTCCTTGGAGCCCGACCCAACAATCGCACGGTCCGTGGCTAACTGACGCCCAAGTTCCACGCAAGTGATTGCACCGGTATGGCCCTTCAAAACCAGACTTTTTTTTGATACGGTGGCTCCGTCGAGATCGCCTGGTGAGCCCCCATCAGTGGCCGAATTGGACGAAGAGCCGTGCGAAAAAAACGAAAACAAAGGACGCTTTTTCGTCGTAGCTCGTAGATCCCATGCGCGAAGCGTGTGATCCTTAGAGCCTGTAACGAGCGTGTTTCCATGCATTTGCGCGGCCGTGATAGATCCCGCATGCCCTTCTAGTAGCACGCGTTTATCGCTGAAACTTGTATCCATCACATTCACGCTCGAATTGAAATGACCACATGCCACACGTCCATCGAAAGTGGCCAAACATGTGACTGGGCCACCTTGATTTGATAGCACTGTGCCCGAGTACGTAAAACTTGAAACTCGTGACCGTATTGGTGGCGTATTATAGTATCCAATATGATCGTCATCCCGCAAGTTCTTGGAGGGAGGCGTCCGAGAGAGCGTATGAATTTCGTGTACCGACATTTTCCGTCTGATGACTGTATCCAGGTCATATTGACGTGAAGTCATGGGCGTTCGATCGGCATATCCGAGATTTGACGCGGGTGGCGATGGTGATGGCGCGGAATAGTTCGTCGCATTAATATTCGCCGATGGGCGAGCAGCCACAGTTACTGATGATGATGTCGACGCCCCATCAAAAGGCTTTGACGGTGATGCCTTAGAATCCTTGGACATGTCCAGAGCACGATGAACATTATCCACAAGCTGTTTCAGTGTATCGAGCAAATCCTTGCTCTTCTGATAAGTCGAGCACATCACTCCCACGAAGGTGTGCATCTTGGACAGCGGTACTTCGACGGTGAGCATGTCGTACACAAGACTACCAATGACCGAGAAAAATAGTTCGTCGGACACAGAATCGGGGTTTTGATCATCACATAGCGATGGGTCAGCATGTATCGCGGCATCCACTTCGCGACTAAAAGCATGCTGCCACATATCCAACGACCGAGATATTGGGCGCGTCCGTAGGGGACTCACGAGGTACTCCTTTTTGGCTGATAGAGATAACAAAATAATCAGAAACACAACTATAGTAAGTTCACCTTAGACAGCAATTTACCACGTACCAAAGCCAATGCCGCTGTTTTTGTCTTCTATGAAATGATAATATTGTGCCGCGACTTGGAGCATTCCGCGTGCATTTGTGAAATCTTCGTGGATCGCACATTGATCCATAAGTGACGATGAAAGTCTCACTAGAACCTGAAAACCAGATTCACCGATGCAACTACCGGATCCCTTGGGGTTGTACCACGATGAACCTCGATCGGAGCCATGTGAACCTGCGTTATTTAACTCCACATATTGATGGCTGGGCTGCATCAATATGAGCACAAATAAATCTCTTGCGTACTGGGTCTTGAACCGGCTTTCACACGACTATTTATTAAACAGAACTTTGTTAGTGAAATCATCACAAAAAATGTATCAAGACTCCCCAAGAATCAACCAACGTACACGTAAATCGTCTTGACTCAATAAGTCATCTGACGCAAATACAGATGTGAGGCATTTGTGCAGAACATGCTCGATTCGTTCCTCTTCCGTCGATAGATTTCGAGCTCTCATACCACCGAAATGACTTGCATTTTCTTTTTGGGCGATAAGCTGCTGGTTAACATCATGAGGTCGCCGAAGCAAATCCGCATTTTCTTCTAGAACCAAGGGGTCCACACCCATATTTTGTGCAATGTGAGCACAATCCATCGTCTGAGGTATTCGACTGTCGGCTATGGACTCCATTTCATGAATGCCCAGCGCGAACAGATCATCAACTTCACCATTGGCTTCATCGAGCAGAGTTTCGACGTGCTCACCAATGGCGACGGATATGTCATCCGCACACTGTTGGGCAGATTCACTCGCGTTGCTGGGAGTGTCACCACTCTGGCCATTTTCAAGGTGATAGTTTTCATCTTCCACATACTTACCTTGCTGGGTCATCGTGTATATAGGAGTCCATAGCTTATCGGGGTAATCTCCGCCTATCTTGACCCGACTGCTCCCATTGTTTATCACTCTGACACTACCATGATGCTGACTTGAAATTGACATGGGTGGCATTGAATTTGGCCATTCGAGTTGTTTCCCTCGAGAGAACGTTAGGTATATCGAATGAAACACACTAAGCTCGATCGAACTGTGATTTTCAAGAAATGCTTGAAATGCTTGTGTACAAAATAGTCTTGTCAAAAACGGAACGACCTCGGTATCGGGTGTTGTACATGTCGCAAAAAATCTCCGCTTGTTGAAAACTGGCAGCTTCTGATTCACAAAGAACAAGCAATCGCGATAGCCCATTATTGTTGCTGCCATGAAGCAAACAAATTCCACGCGAACTTGTTTCTCGATTTGCGCATCCCACGTAAAATAACGCTCTTGATCAACGGTGTATGTTTCTGCGGTTGATGGTAAACTGCATGCATGAAAAAATCCTTCTGACGCATGTGATTCTGCTATCTCTTCATAGAGTTCTGGATGTAAAATTCGCTTGATTCGTTGATATAAACCACTCGTAAACTTGTGAGGGAGCACAGGCGCACCCGCATCTTGGGTTTGAATGACTCCGCGATCGATATCAACGACTACAAGGTGCTCGGGCCGCCCGCTGTCTAGTAATTCTGCTAGCCAACTTGTGTGAATGCCAAGAATGTAAGGAAGGGGTGCTTGGAGGTACTCAGACAGCACTCGCGGAAGAATGGGCACATATGGGTGCTGCCATTTGAATGGGTAAATAAGCGCACACAACCCTTCGGCCACTGGGCAAAGTAATGAAATCTGGGTCGAGTGAATCAAAACTCGATATTCACACAAAATCAGAGTAATGAGATGAATCACGGTCTTGATGTCGAAGATCTGGAAAATCGGTGCCAACGAATACACCAGGGGCTGAAAGCCTTGCTGAATATTAATGAAATTCGTAGAGGACGACTTGGTAGGAGAAAACCTTCCGACTTGCGATGCACGAGGCGTCGGTGATTGACATTCGTTGTTTCTTGCACTCATGTTGAAGATATTGAGTCGATTATTGTATATCGAGGTATTGCACGGTAGTACAAGCGAGATAGGAAGTTTGCCCAATGTAAATTGAACTCCAAGAATGCCACGAATCGGTATCAAAATTTCGTGGCAAAGCCTCACGAGGTACTCTTCCGCAATAAGAGAACGCGTTTCATTGTGTTTGGTACTGGAATTTGATGATAGCCACGCGTCAGCCACACAAAGTAGACAAGAAAACATTTCATCCAGCAATGGAACACGCGTCAACAACGCAATACACGTGCCATGCCAGGTGTCTGGTTTCACACGGTGATACACTACAAGGGAAACAACATAACACCGACATAATCCATCATCTCCGCCCACAAGAACAAACGAAAACACCTTGCATTTGGGCCTTGTCGCTTGAAGAACAATTTCTGGTCCTCCAGGAAAGCAAAACCATTCAATCTTCGTGGGCAGAGGAAAACGATGTCGGTCCGAGGGCGGATATCGATAAAGTACTTGGCTTTCTTGTGAGTCGGATGAGCATCTTGGGTTTGGGTAACCCACGACAATTACGTAATCAACGACACCAGCTGCCAAGGGGATACTTTTAGGAGTAGGCGATACGCTTGGCGAAATCTGCAACTTGATGGGCGAAAGTGTCGCTGGTGGGTCCGACATTCCGTCGTTCTTCGACCGTGCCGCCTGATTAGGCAACCGTGTCTGATGCTGGTGCAGAGCATTCTGGTCCGATGGGATAAAGCAAATAGACACTCGCAGCGCTGTACGCAACGGCATTCCTGATTCCTTTGGTACCAGCGAGTACCATTGCTCGATTTCTTCATCTTCCGGAAGCCGAGCGAGTGGAATACAGACTAGAAAAGGGGTTTTGACACCAGACGTCACTCCTTAACCAGACGACCATGCTTGAATATGTAACATACCTCGACCGATAAACCCTGGGCAACCTGAGATGTCGTCTCGCAGTGGCAGGTGATAGTAGGGATCGTTACGAGTGCGGTCTATGCAGTAGAGTTTCAATTCGTCACGCGTATTCACGTGATCCACGAAGAAATCCTAACGCCAAGAAATCGCAGCACAAACAGCGATTGTCAGTGCGTGCGTACGAAACCACAGACAGCAGCAGCGCATGGGTACACATCGGAATAGCCCACTCACTTCATTCCAAATCACGTCATCGGCCCATGCAGCCGTTTCGGACACCATGACACTGCTTGTCTTGGTCTTCAACACCACTGCGATCGTCCTGGACTCCGCATCGCTCTTGTTCTTGCTCGACGCGGCCGGTCTCCTTCGCAACCAGGATGAAGACTGGTCATTGCTCAATGCAGGACCCGGAAGGTCGGTCACACGAAGCACTAGCATGAGAAAAACCCATGAGAAAGGTCCATCATACCCGCACTCAAGCTGCGTTTCCCTTGGACGTACCTCGAATCCGAAGCGCGCCGGTCTGTACGTCGCTGGTGCGGGCGGCCACTTG